>OY987187.1:1437283-1479783 GCA_963920625.1 Dinocampus coccinellae
GAAAAAAAAAAAAAAAAAAAAAAAAAAAAAAATCTTATAATATAAAAATATCAAACACAATATATTTATATAAAATTTTTTATTCTACTCTTTTAATATTATTATTATTTTTTATTTGCCTCAATATTCATTTATATTTTCTTGCGTAATAAATTGTTTCTTTTTTTTTTTTTTTTTTTTATCATAATAATAAATTATTAAATTAACACTAGTAGCAAATTGAAATAATAATTATATAATTGAGCTTGAGTATTATCAAGAAATGCATATTTTTATGACTGAATATATTTTTCATTATTATTTATATTATTTTTTTATTTTATTTCATTTTATTATATCTAGTCTGGGTATTAACTCTATTCCCTCACACTTTGTATAATCTCTCTTTTTTTTTCTCTTTAACTGTCAGTGGTTTTGCAGTTATTAGTCATTTATTTCCCCATCTCCCACTAGCACATCGCACATAAAAGCATCATGGAATTATTTATCGACTCTCACGTTGTTGAGTGCGATATTTCATAATCACAGTCCTTGAACTATCCATACATATAAACATAGTAACGCCTCTGCACTCCTACAATCATGAATATTCTTATTTTTATATTTATAAATTTTCTTTCTTTTTCTCTCATTTTCATTCTTACATATTTCATTTTTCATTTTTCATTTTAAAAAAAAAATTTTTTTTTATATATCATACTATTTAAAATCATAATTCATCTTCTTAATACACGCGGACAATTATTATGATTTTATGTTTATAAAAAAATTTTATGTCAATTAAATTTTTATGAGATAAAATTTTTTATGTATTTCAAAAAAATATTTATATTTATTTCTGTGAATAATAATTTATAATTGTTGTAAATCACGCTGAATTTATTCTCCCCTATTTTTTTTCTTTTCCTCTTAATCATTGAGAAAAATATTATTATATTTGTTGTTATTTTGTGCATGATATGTCATTGACTTTTGAGATTTTTTTTAATTGAACTATTGAATTTGATCATTCTAATGAAACAAGAAAATCAAACTTGGATCATAATAATAATATTTTTTTTTTTTCAGAGATAATTATGTAAATTTTTGTGTATATAATAATTTAAGAAAAAAAAAAAAATAATAATAATAATATAATTATTGATGTTTGATAATATTTTTCGGTATCAGAGATGGATTGACATTAAGAAACCACCGATAACAAAATATATATATTATACATATAATATTATATAAATAAATAAATAATAATAGCAGTGAGTAATAATAAATAATAAAAATATGAAAATTAATAAATAAATAAAAGACAACTGCCGTGACTTAGAGAAGGGGTCACTAAAGGGGTTAAAGTAAAGTTGATCCTCAAGCACGACTGCAGGAGCAAAAGTAACGGTATATAATTAGTTGGTTAAGTGATATATTACGTCGTATATATTCAGCTATGCCATTTGTTGGGTTATTGTACATTGAGACTCATCGTAAAACGCCCTAAGAAAAAGGAGAAAAAAAAAAAAAAAAAAAAAAAAAAGTCAAACAAATTATCTCAAATGAATTGATTATCATAAAAAGATTGATGTATAAAAAATATTTATGTGTATTTTAACCGCATACACAGATGCATTTTGTATTCCATGTAACTTGAAGTTCAATGGGTTAAAATATATACATCTCAGTGTATATATATATACACCTATATACTTTGTACTACTGAGAGGTCATTTGTGTATATGTAAGCGGCGCTAACAGAGTATAATTAGTTTGGTGTAATTAACCTTGCACGAATTCTCTCGTACTTGAAAATTCTTCTTCAATTCCTATCAGCTAATTTCAACGTTTCAGAGAGTGTAAGAATACAAAAATTCAACCTTCTATGTGGCCTCGAAATAAGAATTTTTTTTATTTTGTTTTGTTTTTTTTTTTTCTCTCTTTCACTTATTCATAATTACAAATGTGTACACGTAATTACTTTATGCAGTTTAATTATTTTTCTTGATAATTAAGAATATATAATGAATAATAATAATAATAATAATAATGGAATAGATATAAATGAGAGTTTTCATGTGTTCATCACAGGGAATTTTCAAGTATTTAAAAATCACTATCATGAAACTTTTAATAGCTAACCGCAAGGCATTGGTAGATAAATAGCATATAAATAAATATGAAATAGACTAACGTGTCAAGTAAATGAACCCATTGCCAGAACATAAAACCAAAAAAGAAAAAAATTAGTAGTAGAGATGAATGATATAGAGAGAGAGAGAGAAGGATGATGATGATGATGATGATGATGATGATGATGGTGGTTTGATTTGATTTGAATCAATACAGAGATAGTCACAACACAAACTGACCAAACAACTTCTTATATGATGTGACTTTAATTGGAGTAATAAAAAGTTTAAATAGTAGTTTGACTTTGTGTAAGATAAAATAGCGTGATATGATGTTGTTACTCATAAGAAAAAGAGAAAGAGATACTTTATGTATATATAAAGTTTCTGTTTCACTACCGTGTCATGGCCTCTGGCAATTTTTATACCTCATACTCTATCCACAACTCTATCTCTTTTTCATTCTCTTTTGCTACCCACTAACTCATCCAAACACAACAAAGTATGAGATATATATATATATATATTTTTTCTTTTATTTTCCTTTCTTTTCAGATCATGCTACATGATCTCTTGGTTGTTGAATTGTCGATTATCAAAGTATTCATTCGTGATTTCATGGGAACGTTACCGCTGCTGCTGCTGCTATTGCCGCCGCCGCCGCCGCCACCACCACCATCGACACCGCAGTGCATTCAAATTTAAATAGCTTATGAGACTGATGAAAAAAAAAAAAAAAAAAAAACCAATAATAATAAATAAACGAACGGAAGAGTGAGGAGCAATCACTATTCCATTGTATGCGCTGAGTATCATCGGAGCACACACCGTTAATGCTTATACACGATCACGTTGAGAATACATTTGATCAATTCAATATATATATTTTTTGTTTCATTATTATTATCATCAAATGTATGAATGGTACTTGGTATTTCAATTATTTCATTATTGATTTTTAATTAATGTGTATTGTTGGTGTGTATTTGAAAATATTTATATCATGTATTTTTTTTTTTTTTTTTTTTCTTATCCGTGTGTTGTGTGCATACAATTGTAAGTCAAGTTCGAGGTTTTACTTGCTTCATCGTCAGTTATAATATATGTATGGTCATTGCCGACTACTGACTGAGAGTCATGGATTCCTCAATGACGCACCCACTAACACCGCGGCCTCTTTTCTCTAGGGCATTCAGGTCACACTGTTAATAATAACAAAGTAAAAAACGAAAGAAAAACAATATATGTATGTATGTATAAAAAAAATGATAGAGAACGATGCAAATATGTACGAAAATAAAATACAAGAGACTTGTCCGTGATACTTGTTGAGGTTTAGTCACGACTCGATGAAGATTCGCACGCGTGATGCGGAAATTCTGTCGACCCAATTCCATCAGTGATTACAACTTTGAGAAAAAAATAAAAAAATAAAATCATATTACGGAAAGAAATGAATAAATAATAAAAATTTTAACATTATGAGACAGGTGTGACGAATAAATTTCTTTATATATTTCTTTTATAACCCGTGAATTCAGACGAATAATTAATAGAGACGTCGAGACAAGAGGGGGGATGATAAAATGTTGAGTATCTATGTCCGTGCATTGTGGAATTGTGGTGTGAAATTTAACGAGTTTTTCAGGACGAGTTTGTATGAGAATGACGTGGTATACGTTAAGTAAACAGAAAAAAGAAAAAAGAAATACAAAATACAAAATAATAAATAAGTCAAAGAGCAAAGGTCAAGATATGTGCGTATAGTGACATAATTTTTCTTGACTTTGCGAATAAATGTGATACCGGTTCAACAACATTTTTATCATATATTTATTTATTATAATTTTTTTTTTTTTTTTCAAATTATCCTAAGTGGTAATAATAAATTTGTAACTCGAAATCTTTACATACGATTTATTTACTATATCACAGATAAAATTTTCAATATAAATCACAATTTTGAATTAATGAACATCTATATTATGAACGTGTTTCTATCTAAATTTATATATTTCTACTCAATCATTCGAATTTTTTATATATATATTTTTTTTAACTGCATCGTGGTAACAGCCACGATAACAAGACAACGATGATGTTTGGCTAAAGAAGAAAGAAAAAATGAGAGTGGGAGTGTGTGTGTGTGTATGTGTAAGAATTCTCGTCGGTTTATATATTTTTTTCAGTTGACAGAGAGAAAGCCCAAGTGAATTTATCACTTTAAAAAAAAAAAACCAATAAATAACATGAAGAACAGAATAAGACACGAAAAAAATTATAATAATAAATAATAAATAATAATAATATAATATGAAATAACCCCCTGGGGTAAAATTCACGTGAATTTTCTATTGTAAAAATTGCACGTCAAAAGTTTACGACTTTGATTTGCAACAAAATTATTATTTTTTTTTTTTTGGTTTGACCCGCCCAATTTCGAAGAAAAAATATGCAACAATAAATACACTTGACATCAGCGCGACAGGCCATAAAAATTTTGCAATATAAAAATATAATATGAATAGAGTGATATAGAATAGGGACAAGAGTAAAGTGTAAGAGAAATAAAGTGCGAAAAATCCTTTTGTTGTTTCATAATCTCACGATTGAGTTTTTGAGTTTTATACTTTTAAAAATCCTCTTGACGTCTCGTAAGTTCAACATTTTTATTATTTTCTGTTGAATTGAATAATCAAAAATAAACGAAGAAATACAGAAAAAAAAAAACAAACGAAAAAAGTAGGAAAAAAAAAAAAATAATAAATAAATAAACTTACTTGCACCCGTTGTCGATGACGTTCCTGACGTCTCTGCCGTCTCTCTAATTCCTCTTTACGTTCAATCAACGATCTGATCTCTGAACCGGCATTAGAATCATTTGACAGTCGTTTTGACAATGTCACAGGTTCATCTTCACCCTCACTATAACTGTCCACGAGTAATTCCGAGTCACTCTAGAATAAAATCAATAATAAAAAATGAAAAATAAAAAAAATTATCCAGTTACTACCATTCGTAATGAATTAATGAATAAATTAATCATATAAATTAATTAATTTACCTGCTCTGGTGGTGAATTAGGTGAACTGGCGCTCGATGTCTCGACGAGTGATACATATTCACTTATACCACAGTCACTCTTCTGTAATTTCAATACCGGCATTTCGAGCCCACACAAAAATACCTGACCGAAAAACAATATTTTGTGTATCCTCAGACAAACTTGTGCCACTTCAATATCATCAGTCTTCATGGAATAAAAGGCATCCTGTGGATTGGACATGAGTGGCGTGAAGCCAGACAGAGTTGTATCCTCAGGCAATCGTATCAAGTCTAATTCTGTTTAAAAGTAAATTAAAATTATATATGAAATAAAAAAGAAATACCGATTTAATGATTGAATGATCATGTGAATGCGTCTATCCTAAACCGCCAAATTAATTTTTAATGAATCATGTTAATGGACTGGGTAAATTTAGTATTCATAAGATGAAGAAGAAGAAGAAGAAGGAATAAAATTCATAATCAAGACAAATGTGTGTGTATGTGTGTATTTATATAAAAGTAAATGGAATGAATTCACCGTTATATGCAACCACACTCTATACTCAATAATATTCTGTCTTTTACACAATATACATCTATGTGTGTTGCTGTCTTTAAAGTATTTTACTTTTGCGATTGATTCTCATGTCAACTGTGTCGCTAATCTCTACCTCCCAACATTTTCTTTACTTGTATTCCCTATTCCACGTCACCCCTTTTTCAACACAATCAATGCAATTTACGATCCAAGTGGCAATTACCGGTGTTTTTCTATGACTGATAGAGGTGGCACTATCGCAAGGGGAAATTATGACTAATCGTGTTATCTCAAGTAACGAGGAATAAAGAAGCTGATAGTGTTGGGTAATGAGTAGTGATATACAAGCCAAAGAGACCCACCGTTTTCTCGGCCAACAGCTTCTCGTCCGTGAATCAATATTTTTCGCGAATACGTTGGCAACTTTTCCAATAAATTCACCACTGCCGCTAGTCTATTCCACGCGTCTCCCGGTGGCCTGAAAAACACCGAAGAAAAATAAATAAATAAAAAAAAATCTTACAATATTTCCACACATATTAATTCATCATTTTATTCATTAATTAATAATAATATATGATAATTGATTGTCAAATGTAATTATTCAGTTATTTTATCGCAATTTTATTGCAGACAAAATCGTCATTATCAATTGTATGACGATAAAAAGGTCAAACAACAGAGGCAAAAGAGATAAAAGAGGACTGAATATACAGTCATTGGTAATATATAATGCGCTCGTGAATCCGATTCGTCTCGCTGCTTGTCGTCCTTGCCAAGGCGACGCTTGACTCACGTAATTGTTAATCGTTAACGAGAAACAATAATTAACTTATCCACCATAGTATAGTAGCGGCTGTTCAGTTGCGCAAAAGTCCGCGTGTTAATCCTTCTATTTCTATTATTTCTTCTTCTTCTTCTTCCTCTTCTTCATCATCATCATCATCATCATCATCATCATCATCATCATCACCATCACCGTCACCGTCATTGTCATCATTATCATCATCATCTTCGTCTCTCTCTTCTTCATCCTCTTCTACGTTTATTATTTCCTATTTCTCTTTACCATTCACGCACTGCATTATCCTTTTACTCGCTCAATTCACTGAGGGCCTTTATGAGAAAGGACGAAAGATGGAAGAGGAAAGAAGAAGGAAAAAAAATGGGAAGAAAGAGAGAGAGAGAGAGAGTGAGCCTTGGAACTCGTTTAATGAGCGATAGATTGCATCGCTCAGACGATCGCGACTGCAGAAGCATAAGCAGAGGCAGCTTCTTCACTGCAATTCATTTTTCTTCTTCTTCTTCTTCTTCTCTCACATTTTTTTTTTTTTTTTTTTTTTTTTTTCCCCTCCTTTCTTTCTTCTTACTTTTGTGTCCATGGCGCTGGATACTGTGGCTACTTGATTCGTTTCACTCGAATTGAATGCCCAAGTTATTTTATGTCCACACCCTCTTACCTTCAATTTTACAAGAACAAGAAACCGAAAAAAAAAATATTGTATAAGTATTGAGGTCATTGGACACTGATAGTTGTAGAAGAAAATATTTTTATTCAACTACAGTTACAGTCATGATGATCATTATACCAAGGGATTTTTGTTGATTGGGCAAGATCATGCGTGTGTGTGTATTTATGTGTATTTATAGGTAATTTTTCTTTATTTTGGATAGTTAAATTTTTTTGTTTTTTTTTTCTCTTTTCTTGTTGACTTTGTATCATGTTAAACATTGTACAAACAGACATAAACACACTGGGTATGACCATGACCTAGGCTACAGTTAAGTTGTACGAAGGTTTCATCACGTTTAATCTGTCATGTTAACATGTTTTTGCTTTGTCCCTCTATATTTTTATCTCCGTATTCTATACAACGGATTTTTATCTCAAGGACGAATAATAAATAATAATGAATAATACAAACAAAAATAAAAAAATAAAAAATAAAAAAAAAGAAAGAAAGAAAAATAAATAAATAAGAAAAAGAATAAATACCAACAGCAGTTATATCGAAAAAAAAATTATATATATATATATATATATTATATCATTATTTGATAAATTTCAATGATAATTTCATAATTGATGATTATAAATTTGTATTTCTCAGCGGCGATATCTATTGGTGAACAAATGTAATATTTTACTTACCGACTGTGTTATAGAGTTCTACAAAATTTCTATATCTCATACTTGGAGTTTATTTAACTTGTATACGACCACTTTTATTTTTCCTCTTTGGTGGTTTATTGAAAATTCCTCACTTCAATTTAATTAACATCGCATTAACTACTACTCAATATATAAACTACTACATCATGCAATAAATAAAAAAACAAAAAAAACAAAAAAAAAATTATACAAATAATATAATCGATGATGATATCGTACATTAATTTCCTAAAAGCCATGAGAAAATTTTTACGATAAATTCTCTCAAAACTATTTTAATTAATGAAATAATAGCTGATATTATGACGAATAAATAAATAATTATATAAATTGAACTGACCCAACCCGATAATCTGTGCATGATGGCGGTGGATTCCACACGGTACTGTGGCATAACATCCAGTCACACCAGATCTGTAAAAAATACAAGACAATTTTATTTTATTTTATTTTGTAGAGGTGAGTTATAATATAAAGGAGATGTTTGCAACAACACCGAACACAACCAACCAACTCGCTCTCTCAGCTTAGACATTCATCTATCCTTGACACGTGATATATATTTCGTGTTACCACCATGACCTCGTATGCTAACGTTGCTCCTTATCGGTAATATTAATGATCGTAGGAGCATAAGGAAGGTCTACGTTATAATTCTATGGTGGTGCGACTCATCCACAACTGCAATCTTTCAACTCACTACAGTTTCATTAAATCCCACCTCTCATTCATTCTTTCAATTTTACATTACACAACCATCTTAAATATTTCAAAGAGTTGAATAAAAAAAAATATATATATATATATATCTATAAATAAATAGAATAAAATAAAATATTCAATTCCCGTTAACAAATCATGTATCATAGATCAAGGTCTCTCGATCAAGATTACATGAAAAGATTTTCTTCACTAGATTCAACGATGACTCGCACTTCTTCTTGTCTTTTAAATAAATAAATTATAAATAGGGAAAAAAAAAAAAAGATAAAAAATAAAAAAAAAATAATAAATAATAAATTTCCTTCACGCGTGTGTTCAGTCTCCCCTTCAAACCAACGATGAAATGCGAATAGTTTGCTATCTTGCATACGAGTTGCCAAAGAAGATATCGATGAAGTATCGTATAGAAAGATCGACGATCGATCTGTGTATGGCGGCGGCGGTGGTGGCGGCGGTGTTGGTTCTCTTCCGCGATTGGAGAATGAAATATAAGAGAATACATATAGAATACATAAAAGAAGAAAATAAAATGAAAGAAATATGCCTGAAGAAATACTTTGAGTGCGCGTACAACGGAGACGTTACAAAGAAAAATATACCCCGTGTCTTCTTTCTCATCACTATCTCTTTACTACAAAACACACACACACACACACACACACACACAAGTTTAATCTAACACATGAATAAATAAACCCAACTCGACGGTTTACTACTACTACTACTACTACACATCATCGATTCTCTCAATTTCATCCATGGACCCCAACAAACGTGCAATAGATATATTAATCGCGCCAGTATACGAGTGTCTGTATGTTGATGTTACATAATAAGTCGATGACATGGTGGTCACACAGTCAACGAATGAAGTAATGAAACGAAGAGAGAAAATTCTTTGACATTGACCAGTGAGTGTGGACATGAAACGTGGGTGAAAACCCTACGCATCGCTTCATAAATCGTTCTCAAGAGCAAAGACCACAAAGAGACAAATCTGACTGAAGAAATTATTATTATTATTATTTTTTTTTTTTTTCCAAAACAAAATAAAACAAAAAATTAACGGTAATTCAGGTGGGACTCTGCAAATGTGGCATTCATATTTAAGTATGACCCTTGAGGTCTATACACTATAACACAAATTAACTCAATAAATTGATATATTTATAATAATTAATAAATTAATAATAATAGTGTGAATGAAACTGCCATTAAATTGGCAAACTCTTCACTTTTCAGATTTATTATCATCTTTAATTATTATTTTTTATTATTTACTGTTTTTCCCAATTTTTTTTGTTTACTGTTTATATAAAAATAACGGAAGTCACAAAGTATCAATTGAATTTATAGGACGAATTTCCAAAATCCAAGTTTTTTTTTGTTTTAATAAAAAAAAAACGACCAGACCAAATTCGATGAAAAATTTTTTCGATGAAATTTGGTGCCAGATATGAGATTGATATAATTTTTATAATTGCAAGATTCATGTGAATAAAAAAAAAAAAAAAAAAAAAATCGTTCCACATGGATAATTTCAAAAATAGTGTAAAATAGATTGTGACAACTCAATGATTGATAAAATAAAATACAATGATAATTATAAGATAATTATATCAAAATATAATTTAACAATACCTTGATTGCTGGCAATAAAACTTGCATGTCATCATCAACAACGAGTCTTGGTCGTTCATTTTTATCAATTTGTTCTTTTAATAAAGAAACACCACGTTCCAATATTAAATTAAACATTTGTAATGATATAACAAGTGCACGCTCTTGAAGTTCTGAACGATAACCCTGTTCCATTTGACAATCTGCAATTAAAAATTTAAAAAAATTAAAAAATTAAAAAAACTATAATAATTTAAATAAATATAAAAAATAAAAATAAAAATATATAAATAAACGTTGTGTCACTGGTATTTTTATATTTTAAAATAAATAAATAAGATAATGGCATTATATTAGATACTGTAAATTCAATATATCGTTTTACAGATGAGGCGGAAGACAACGCAATGTTGGGAAATAAACGAAGACTTTTCATTATCTCGTATATCCATCGACGGTAATCGGGTATTGCAAACATTTCAGAGTGGCTTTCATCCCAATGTAGCGAACGGACCGATATATAGAAATGAGAAAATGAAGAAGGCAAAAAGAAGAAGAAGAAGAAGAGGAAGAATAATAACCACCACCACCACCAACATCATCACCAACAACACATATAGTAGTGTAGTTATTTTACGAGGGCGACATTGTACGCGGTCTCTTTCATCCACAATAAATACCATTCGGGTTGTAGATGTCCCTTGGGTAACTGCAGCATACAAATATATCGACTTTATATCTAAACTTGGATGATAGTATTGCCAATTTAGAAAATATTTAAAATATTTTCCTCTTTTATTTCCTCCCTTCTACCATCATCAACTCTTCTTCCTCTTCTTTATCTTCTTCCTCTTATTTTCAACGCATAATTTGTTTTTAAATACATTTATTATACACAGATATAATTATTCACAATTAATAAGTCTGATCAAGTTAATTATAATTTTACCCCAACCGTGTGAAAAGTGAATTCACACTGATGCGATATAAAAATTAAAAAAAATAAAAAATTAATGAAAATTATATTTTTATAATATACACATATACAAGATCCGTCAGGTTTGAATATACGTTATGTTAAAATATATATAAATGCCTGTGTGCATATGTATGTGTTGGATAGAGGGTGTCGTTAAATAATTCAATTCGCTTCGCTGAAACGTTATAATTCACCCTCAGGCACTTTCCAATGAAGGGTATGTGATATTCACTGTGTGTTTCATGGCCAACCCACTCTGTACGTATATATATACACACACACAAACATACATACGGGCACGTATAATACAAGAGATGAGACAGGATGACGAGAGGTCTCTTCTCACTGGAATCTATCAACCCGCCCACTGTCAATATGTAATACGAGGCCAATAAAGGTGCTTATTATCAACAGTCTCAATATCATATAGTATATATTTATTTTATCTTTTTATAATACCTCAGATTAATTTCTTTATTTTCTTGTTTTTTCTTCATTTAATTTTTATCCCTTTATATTTATTTTATTTATTTTTTTATTTTTATCTATTTCAATATTTTCTTTTTTTTTTTGTTTTCATAAATGAAATAATTCAAATATAAATATTGATATTTATGATTAAAATCAAGTGTAAAATGATGATTAATTATTGATCATTGATAATTTATATAGATTAATATCAATGAAAACTCTATTGGTATGTGAAGTGAATATTGATAATGATAAAGTACGTAAAGTCAATATCAATTGATTGAGTTAAAGTGTTTGTCATTAACACACGACGTTGATGATGAACGTCAACCAATATCAATGTATGTATATATATATATATATATATCGATCTTCATCTCACGTATTATTATATTGATAATATCATGATCGATTTAATATATCATTTGCAAACATTTCACATAAGTCAAACACATACACGTATCAATACAAGTAGGACAGGGATTTTTCAATATTCTCAATATCAAACATGAATCATCGTGTGGTTAAATATTCATATGAATTAACTATCATAAATTGTCAATTGTTAAAAACCTATAATTATTATTTATTTATTGATCTTTTTTTTTTTTTTTTTTTTTTATTACTTTATTCGTTTATTTCCGTCATTTTCTCCAGTTTCTTATTTCATCGATCGACATTTATTATTTTATTCATCATTTTTTTTTTCAATATTAATATTGTATTTTTTTTTGTATTTTTTTTTTTTTTTTGTTTTTTCCTGTTATTACTGATTTTATCTTTGTTATATAAATATAAAATATAATGAAATAGTAAAAAATATATATGAGCGTGCAATGTGAGGTTGACGAGCATGACGAAGCTGTCGGTGCACGCACATTTATTCATTTATTTATTTATTTATTTATTTATTTATTTATTTATTTATTTATTTATTTATTTATATATATATATATATATAGGTGCGAATACAGGCAAAGTGCAATTTATTGGATTTATGATTTAACACTCGTCTTTCAAGCCTGCACAAGATGAGGAGCTGCCGCTCACGCGCAAACATCATCTCCGCGCGTACCTCTCCTCTATCTCATATCCCATATCACATATACATATACATAAACATAATAAAATATAAAATATACATATAAATAGAGGGGGAAAAAGGATAGGGGCGTTGAATTTATTAGGATGATGTGTATAAAATACATGAGTACTTTGATGACAATAATTTTTTTTTTTTTTCTATACTTATTTTATCAATATCATAAATGATATTTATTTGAATTCAATTATTATTTTTCATGAGTATAATTTTAAAATCATACAATTTATGTAGAAAAAAAAAAAAAAAAAAAAAAAAAAAAATTATATAACCATAAACTCATTTTTATACATTAGTTGATGATAAAATAATAATAATAATCATCACAATAGTAAATAAATAAAAAAATATATATGGAAAAAAAGACGATTAGTGTGCACGCGATCTACAACTTGAGAGTAAGAGGGAGAGAGACAGATAGTGAGATAGATAAAGATGATGATAAAAAAAAAAAAATAATGATAATAATAAATGAATGAAAAAAAAATTTTTTAAAAATAACAATTTGATATAAAATAGACGAGAGAGAATATAAAGAGAGTGGTAAAGGGGCATCCGATTGCAATTCTCTATCCGTTTCTTGTCATTTTTCCTCTTTTCGTACCCACGTCTATCGCCATTCTCGGCCACTTGTGCGTATGCAAGTTTACAAACTTGTGTGCATGCAGATATATATATATATATAGAGAGAGAGAGAGAGATGATACACGTGTGTGAGTGTCTGAATGCCTAAGGATAACTCACCGGAAATAACGTAAAGCCAATGACCCCGAATGTGTGAGACAAACAAGCGTGATGATGATCACGCGATGTCGCTCTTTCCTACCCGTGGGCTCGTTTCGTTGTCGTTAATTCCAACAATACATAATATAAATATAACGCAATGAAATTCATTTATATATATTTTTAATTCTATATTTTTCCTTTTTTCCCACCCTTTACCTTTCAATCTATTATTCAATACTCGTTACAGTTTTTATCATTAATTATTAATTTTAAATCAATTTATATATTTATATATTTTTTGTTTTATTTTGTTTGATATATTTAGAGTTGATATTATATTATTATATCGAATTGTGATAGAGTGAAGTAAAATGAATATCCAAAGATGATGAAAATAATGAAGATAATGATGATGATGATGATGATGATGATGATGATGATGATGATGCAGTGGATACGTTTGGCAAATGAGTTATAAAGTTGAAATTTCCATGTTGCATTCGAATGGTCAGAATGGAATACAGATAAAAGAGATGAGGTAAAAGGATATATACAGGTAGAAATAAAAGTGAGAAAGCAAAGCTTGGATACAATGTGGCTCTGTATATTTCTCTATCGTCTCTTGTGTTCGCCCCATTCGCGGGCTCATTGTACGACCTTGACGAGAGGCCTTGCGAGGTCGCCGACATGACCATTCCACCAGTCACACACTCTTCCTCCTAGTCCGCATCAACGTCGCCAATAGATTATAACTTTTTGAAAAAAAATATCAACAAGAGCATAAACAAAATAATAAAAAATATAAAAAAATCTATATATATATATAATAACAAGCTAACTGATATATTACACTTTTTTATCTTTATATTAAATTTCTTATTTAATCTCGTACCGTCACCCCCACAAGAAAATTCATCCTTGACCACATACACAGGATATACACTCACATTCACACATTCTCTCATTCTCTTTCTCTCTCTCTCTCTACAGATGATATAAATTCTGGTTCAAACATTTGCGCGCAAACATCACAAAACAGTATTCCATTTTACAAATTTAATTATACAGAAAAGTTATTATACCGCGAAATAGTTGAGAGGATAGAGAACGAGTAAGAGAATTAAATATATATATATATCAAAAATAAAAAAAAAGGATAAAAGTGAAAAGAAAATATTGTATACACATATAGATGGAAAGGAAAGAAAAGAAATAAAAGTTGCCTTTTGCATCACACGCTACACACGGCATCATCGGGGGCACGCAAGCTCAGACCTTCTTTTCTTATTTATTTCTTTTTGTTTTGGTTTCTTTTTTTTTTTCCACACACATAAACACACATAAACACACACACGCACACACACCTATATATATATATATGTATATATGTATATATGTATGTATTTCGTCTTCAAATGTGGATGTGTCTGTTTCCACCTTTTTTTTTTTATTCTTATTCTTTTACTTCTTGTTCAGTTAGCTGTGCTCGTACTACATACGTTGGTATATTTTGCAGTCGAGTTGAACCAAACCTTTCCTATAATCATCAAGAATGATACTCCAGTATAATAATAATCGAGGAATATAACGACCGCGTTGCACTAATGGCCGAGAAGGAGTTCTTGACTCTATTTCTCTTCTTCTTCTTCTTATTCATTTTCTTCTTCGTCTTCGTCTTCGTCTTCGTCTTCTTTTTGCAAGGTTTTACAGACAGGCACTTGGTAGATCCATCAAAACATCTCTTCAACACTCGTACACTCCAATCTTCCATACACCGTATCTTTTCCTATATTCCAACTATACAATTCTACGTGAAGAACTCGGCAAGTCAATTTTTTATATTATTATTATTATTATTATTATTATTATTAATTTTTTTTTCTTTTGTTAATATTTCAAGTATTATATATATATATAAAAACACGAGGGAGAAAGAAAGAGGGAAAGAACTTTTGAGCTGTAGATCAACAATAAATACCTTTCACACATCATTTATTAGTGTAAAGAGAGAAAATTCTTTTCCTTGTACCTTTTTTTTTTTTTTTTTTTTTTTTTCATTTTTATTTTCATATTTCTATTTTGTATAGATAATTTTTGTAATGTTTGCCTTAAAAATACTGATATACAATGTCAAATTGTATTTATTACTGTCAACTTATGAGTACAAATAAATATTAATAATTTTAATAATTCGTGATATTCAAAATTAAACATAACGAAAAAAAAAAATAAATAAATAAATAAACATAATAAATAAATTATATTTTATTAATTAATATATTGCCTATTTATTTATTTTTTTTTTTTTTTATACTGTCATTTTTATCATACGGGAGAATTTTCCGTTATTTCTTAAAATTCAAATATTTTTTGTATTTATTATTTTATTTTATTTTATTCATGTAATATTTATTTATACGTGTTGTTTCCTTTCACTTTTAAGTTTTACCTTCACCGTGTACTCGAATACAAACTCTACATCCAACACCACTTTTGCCATCTATACATGAACATATATACGGTTGGACTGGTTGAAACCCGTGAAATATTGTCCTGTGATTACGGGGTGGCGGCCGCACAGCCTTTAGATAGCTATAAAGTTGATAGGACAAGCAACAGGAGCCCATAGTTTGTACGCGATCATCATTTTATATATATATATATTCTTTTTTTTTCTTCTTTATTTTATTTTACTTCTTACTCACTTATTTTTTCATATTCTCCCTTTCCTTTTTTTTTTTTTGAATCATTATTTATTTTTTTTTCTCTCTTTCATCAATTGTTTTTCCTACTTTGACCTCGCCAACATTGACCTTGCAACAACAATTTTCTATGTACATACATATAAATACAAATGTTTATGTACAAAATGTCATTAAAATTGTCAGTTGTTCTCTATCATCAACGATCGCGTGATGCAATGAAATTCAAAATGTTTTTATCCAAACATCACATATATTTATTTATTTATTTATTTATTTATTTATTTATTTATTTATTTATTTATATGAAATATAATTATTGATAAAAATACGTGTGTAATTGGTATGAATTTCATTCTCACGGTTTTCAATACTTATATATGCCCATATATAAAAATTGTATATTCCTTTCCTGGTTATTCACATTGTGAAAATACTAATGCATTTGTTTAGTGATATTTTTATTTTATTTTATTTCATTTGATTTTATCATTGTGTAATTCACGGTGTTGTGAGTAATCGTAAAATGTTGATAAGTCGATAACACGCGTGCCTGCAGTATCTTATTCTTCTTCTATATATATATATATATATATATATTTTTTTTAATTCCTGAGATATTTCTATTTTTCTTCTCTTGGTAATTTCTCAGACCCCTATCAGCAGATTCACGATTGCACATTGAAAGTAAGCGAATATGCAAGGACGTGTAGGGACCAACGCCCACTTTTCTCACATTTACAATGACGAAAACACGATTCTGTGGAATTTTCTTCTATTCATACAAATATTATAGTTGAATAATAATAATCTTTCGATTTAATTTTTTGATTATTATTCAATTAATATATACATATATATATATAATAAATAATTTGATTGGCCAACTAGTCTAGTGGTCAAGGCGTCGCAATTTCACACGGATGGCTCGGGTTTCGATACCCAGTGAAGTCAAATATTTTTTAATCAGAGGTATATTTTTTCAAATCTTTACTAATGACAACTAGCACAGACAGGAAAAGACAAGAAAAAAAAGAGAGGAAAGAAAATGTGTGAAAACTTTTATAAACTCTCAAAAACTGAGATACACGACATAAAAAACACTACATAAAAATACCAAAAATAAAGAAAAAACAACATGAAAGACACGAACAGGATCAAATAAGACGAATTAATGAGGATATAAAATGAAAATGGGAAAGAATAAAATGATTAAAATGATTATTATATATGATTATATATGACGAAAAAATCGATGCCCACATAGACAACAGAAACGAAATCCAAAAGAGACGACAATATGGCAGACACATCTGAAGATTTGTAAACATAAAGTTGACTAAAGACATGGCAAAAATGTGCCAATCCTTCCAGGAAAACAGACTGCAGTGTTAAAATAAAAAATCCAAGACAATATATAGCCCACAGAAAAAAACTTTTTACATGAATGAAGTAGACTTAAAAAAAATTTTAATTGCTAGTGTAAATATGTCTAATGAAAAAGGTGAGAAAAAAATCCATACAATAAAAATCCTATACTACATCATATATATATAATAAATAAATAATTTACAATATAAATATTTATTTGTAGTTGATTATTATTTACTGAATGATGTACGATTTTTTTTTTTTTTTTTTTCATAATAATAAATGTTGGATTAAATAATCCATACATGGTAGATGTTCATGATGCAATTAATTTCATATAAAATATATCATTTATTGTAGAAAATATTTATATATATATACATTTACGTATTTTCAAATAAAATTGCTATGATTGGTAGGTAATATTCATGGTGATTATTCCTCACGCATGATGTAGATCTTCATAAAAGAAATTTTATATTTAAACTCATCGTAAAAGACGGCACAGTAAAATAATACACTTGGCCATGAATAAATTTTTCTCCATACAAATGTATATATAAGGAATTGTTGTCATCCCTTAAGGCCATCATTTTTATTATCATTTTATCCTCATATATATATATATTGTATTTATTATTTATTTATTTATTTATTTATTTATTTACTTACTTATTATTATTATTATTATTTTTTTTTTCGTCATTTTACATCAATTTCATGATGAATAAAAAGTGGTGTACATCGCACTGGATTATACACCACACAATCTAGAAATGAATTTATGGAGCAATATATATGCGGTTAGGTAGATTATTCTACAAAGTTTTTGCACTCTCAGACTTCAAGTGCTTGAGTACTTAATTCACATGCAATTTAATATACATATATATATGATAGATCAATCAAGCGATTCTTCGAATACAATAATAGTTAAAAGAGAGATAATAAAAAAAAATAAATAAAAAAAGTGAAAAAAGAAAAGAAAGATATAAAACACCCTCATTGACGTAATAATTTTACTTAGAAAATATATTTTTTAAACTCTATACGACTAAAATAATCTTCAACAAGTTGTGAGTTATTTAAAAGACAAATGAAAATTTAACGTGAAATGAAAAAAAAAAAAAAAAAAAAGAAAAAAAAGGAATTAGATAGCGAGAGAAAGGATGAGAGAATAAGAGGAAGGAAAAAAAAAAAAAGAAAATGACTGCATATACACGTACACGGGGACTTCCGGTTCTTACTGGGAGGACATTATCGTTCCACCCAAGATACAATTTTTACAACAAACAAAACAAAAAAAAAAAAAAGTAATGGCAATTGGCAAAGTCGTTAAAAATTTATTTAACCGTCCTCTACCACACTATTAACCGTGACTATCTTAAACTCACATAGAGTGTATATATATAAAAGAAGACTGGTCAGGAATAATCGGCCGGAATTGGTAACACACGATCAGACTTGTTCTTTCAATAAAACATTGAGAACATTTAAAGCCATCACATAGAAGCAACAACCTCTCAACATTGATCATATTGAATTGAAACGAGGTAAGATAAGCGAAAGATACGTGATCCATTTCGCCCTACCAACCACCACCACCAACCACCTACCAAACTACCACCACTACTACACATCAGTTTTACCCAATGTACAAAACACAGCAATTTTTCGATTTACGATGGCTCAAATGACGGCCTTGGAGCGTCAGTTCCGAGTAGACGTTGAATCGATTAGCGCCAGATGAGAATAAAAAGAAGAGGATGATGCCAACCTCTTTTAAAATTATGTGTAGGAAAAATAAAACGATGGTACAAGAACGAAAGAGGCAGAAGTGAAAGAGAGAGAATGTATTTTCATACGACTGTTCATTCACCCGACCTTCACAAGGTCACAGGCATCTACTGACATGAAAAAGGAAAATAAATAAATAAATAAATAAATAAATAAACAAATAAAAGAAATAAAAGAAATTGAAATGACTTGGTACTGGCAGAAAGGGGAAAACACTATATATATATATATATATATATATATGAGAGAATTAAAGTTGATATGAGTAGAGGGAAGTGAAGATTGCGAAGGAATAAAAGGGAGGGAAGGGTCTAATCAACGCCACACGTCATGCATCAGGGAACACGCTCTACAGGAAAGAATACGACAAATACGACACAACTACGACAACAATCTCTCAAATGTCAATGAGTGAGATAGAGAAAGAAATTATATTCATCCGTTCATTCCTTGTTCCTCACGCTCCGGTTGGGAAAAAAAAAAAAAAAAAAAAAAAAAAGACAACTAATATAATGTAAAAGTAAAATAATCCAAGTGAGACAAGAAGAAAAAAGAGAAAAAAAAAAAAAAAGAAGAAATAAAAACACTGTAAACGCTACATAAACTATCACGCTCATCAAAACAAAATCTATAAATAAATCTCAAAGTGTAATAAACAAAACAAAAACAAAAACAAAAAAAAAAAAAGTCAAGAATAATTAAATAAAATAAAATTGAATTTAAAAAAAAAATAATAATAATAATAAATACAAACTATTAATACAGATAATTTTTATTTATGAAAATTTTCTCGTTGCGTCGTTGGATTACGTGGGATCCAGTGAAACCCGTTCTTGCATAGTCGTTGATTCTTTTTTCTTTTGCCCTCTCTCCTCACTATTATCCTACCCACCATTTCTATACATCTCCTGTTTACCATCGACCTTAACTCTTTTCTCAACTACATGTGATAATGTGAACACGTGAAAAAGAGACACGATGATTTTCCCACTCGCGTCAAGTCTGATTTTCTCTCATATGCCTACATTGCATATTGGTATAGTACGCGCCACTTGCTTGGATGATTGCATATACACATTGCGAATTGAGTATATAAACGTGTGTCGCATGTGCGTGTCGTGCGTGGGGTTTAAAAATAACACCTCACTGGTTATTTATAGGTATCGGAGCGAGCTAGTGGCAACGAACTACGATATACCATGAGATGCTTTGACCAAGCACAAACCATGCCACACATTTACAAATACATATATACATATATACGTGTATATTGTGCATTCAGGATAGAAAAGAGAGATAAGTGTGAGAGAGGAAGCAGAAGAAAGAGAGTGGAGTTGGATAACAAAAAAAAAAAAAAAAAATTGATAATAATAAAAAGTAGAAATGATAAGAGAGCATTTGAATACGATATTGAAATAAAATGAGAGCAGAAGAGAAGAAACAAAAAAAAAAAACAAAAATTAATAAATAAACAGATTATTTATACAGAAAAAGTTTTAATGAGAAAGCACATGAAGATACTGAACATGAAGGGTATATCTGTTAACTTACTTTTCACATAAACATAAAAACTGAGATTATTTCAATGATACGAAAATTTGGATAATAATATTTTGTATAACATGTTACGGATTATTTTATATTTATATATATTTATAATATAATATAATATATGATATAATAGAATTGTACATTTTACAGTTTTTTATATGAGAAATTTTCTTTTTTTTCTTTTTTTTTTCAGTCTGTTTCATGTCTGTTTTCTTGTGGGTTATATATTGTTTTGATATTTCTCTTTTCTTTCACTGCTGCGTTTTTTTTTTTTTTTTTTCCTGGATGGATTGGCACATTTTTGCCACATCTTCAGTCAAACTATATTTTTACAAATCTGCAGATACGTCCTTCCACTTTTTGCTGCTTCATTCTGACCCGCCCTCTCTCCCCCCGCACCCTCGTATTTGTTATTCAATGGTGACTTGATTTCAACACAAATTCTTTGGTTTAATTTATATATATATATATATATATCTATTCAGTTCCAGTTTCTGCTCTGTCTACGTGGGTACAGTTTTTTTTTTTGTCTTCTTTATAACTTTTTAATCATTTTCTTCCTCACATTTTCTTTATTTTTTATCTATTCGTCTTATTTAATTCTGTCAAGTGTATTTTTTTCATGTTGTTGTTTTTTTTTTTGTTTTTTGTATTTTTATGAAGTTTTTCATATGTCATGTGTCTCAGTTTTTGAGTCCAAGTTTCAGACAATTTTCCATTCTCACTTTTTTTTGTTGTCTTTTCCTGTCTGTGCCGGTGTCAATAGTAAAGACACAAAAAAAATTTTCTCGAATTAAAAAAAATTTTGACTGTCCACCGAGGATCGAATCTGAATTAGCCACGTAGTACTCCGATACTTTAACCACTAGACTGGTGGGACTAGCGTATATTTTACATATAAATATTTCATATAAAATATGTACAATATAAGAAGAAATAGAAAAATATAAAATATGACAGTGTAATATTGTAAAATATTTTCTTGTACAATAAATCATAATAAAAAAATATTGAATACAAAATAATTCCATTTTTTATTGTAATAACATTGGAGTAGTATCAATAAATAAAAAGAGAATAATGAAATATATAAAAAATAAAAATAAAAAAACTTTTCAATTTGAGATTAAACTAATCTGTGTATTGGTGTACACAATCCTAAACGATAAACACAACCTAGAGTACTCATAATAGTAGTGAGGTGAAGGACTGTGTATTATATTAGATGATAGAGAGAAAAAACAAGATCGACAGAGAAAGAAAGAGAAACGGGTGCAATGTGCCCAGAGTGAAATGGCCTTGACGTGGGCCTGCACGGAGAGGGCAAGGACGACCGCCGTAAGCAACTCTTTTCTCCTTCTTCTTTTTCCACTTTTACTTTTTCTTTATATTTATATATATTCAACCATCTCCTCCTACTTCTTTTTCTTCTTCTTCATTTTCTACTTCTACTTCTACTTCTACTCTTCATCATCACCATCATCATCATCATCATCATCATCATCATCATCATCATCATCATCATCATCATCATCATCATCATCATCATCATCTTCTTCATACTTCATTTTATTTTATGTACTTCAATTTTTTCTATTCCGGTTTATTTTTATTTTCACTGTACCTCGAACATCACCGCGCCCACGTTTGCTCAATGCTTACCCACGTTGTATAAGCTTTGCTTCTTCTTTACTACAACTTCCTTTTGCCATGTTCAAGAACATTTTATAACTTTACAAAGGAGTTAAACTCCACCTTTGTGTGTATGCGTACGTGTACGCGTGTGTGTGTTGATTCTCTCGCTTTCTCTTGTGTAACAAAATGGCAAAAATAGATTTTTCTTGTGTTATTTTTTTTTTTTTTCTTCGAACCACTGCAGGTATAAAGAAAATTCAATTGCTGTATGCGAAAAAAAAAAAAAAAAAAAAAATCGATAATAATACTAAATTAAAAAAAGTAAGAAGAGATAGTTTAAAAAATAGAAGGAGAGGAAACAAAATAAAACGAAAAAAAAAAAAAAAACAAACAAAAAACTAAAATTTAAATAAATAAAAAATAACAATCTAATGTTATCTATAGGCGTGTGACAAGTTTCCCTCCCACTGCAGCTATTGAAGACACAAAACGTCAGGAATTATTCATGAAATGTTCTAATGCATTTCCAAGAGAATGGATAATGGATATATAAAAGCATTGAATCAACAAACGATTCACGTATACCGATAACACTCTCCCATTTACTTTATTCAATGAAAGAGTTTGGTAGCGCGATCTTTCTCTCTCTTTCCTCTATTTCTATATATATTTATAGTCTGAGTGTTTGATGTAAAGAAATAGCATAGATAGAAAGTATAAAAAAGTGTATGAGAAAAATCGCATCAACAACAAGTGACATCTCACAAGTGACTGTCAACTGCACGATCCACTTCAAACTTCCCATTCATCCATCCATCCATCCATCCGTCCATCTATCTATCCATTCATTCACTCATTCACTCACTCACCCACTCATTCATCCATTCATTCATTCATTCATTCATATATAAAATCACACAAAAGAAATTTCATATATTTTTTCCATTATTTTTTTTTTTATTTTTTTTTTTTATCAAATATCTAAATATATCAATAATACCAAAGTATAAATCCATATACATAATACATCGATATAAACTAAATAAAAATATACAATTTTCGACATATTGACACAGGACACAGTAAATAATTTACACTGAGGTAAATAGCAAACAATGAAATACCCTCTACACTCCTACTCTCGCTGAATTGCAAAAAAAAAAATAAATAAATAAAATAAAATCAATAATCCATTCTTTTTTTTTTTTTTTTTTTCTTCTTTATCACACCGAATCGCAAATTTCAAATCAATTGCTCTCTACTCATTCAATTTTTATTCCTATTTTCACTTTATCTCTCCCTATTACTTATCCCTCTCTTCCCTCCTCCCTCCCAATATAATAATAATTATAATAATAAAGTAGAGATATATAAATTAATTGAATAATTGAATGCACGTCGTGGGTATTAGCCAATCAGTGTAAGTCACTCTCTAAGGATTTTAATCAAGTGTCTGGTTGAATCACGCCCGTTGTATGACGACGGCTATAACACACGATTAAGGTATATATTTAAGAATAAAAAAAAAAAAAATATATATATATATATAATAAATAAATAAATAAATATGATAAAGTGAGATAGGTAGGTAGGTAGATAGGTAGGTAGGTAGGTAGGTAGGTAGGATTGATTAAGAGGAATGAGATGAGAGAGGGAGGGAAATAAAAATTAAAAAGAGAAAAAATAAAAAGCAAAACGGACAATCAATCCCTGTTTGAGGCATGAAACGCTTTTATATGACCATCTCGGAAATAATAACTGTAATAAAGCGTGCGAGAATATCTCATTAATTTCATAGCACGACACCAGTTGCAGGCGCAAATAAATAAATATATATATGAGCCAATATAAAATATAACGAAATAATTATAATAATAATAATAATAATAATAATGAATTAATAAATAAAAAATTATATATAATTCTTTGATAATTTTAAAGGTTTTGCATTCACTCACTTACATTAATTGCACTTGACTTGTATATTAATTTATATTCATACGATTAGATTAATATCATATGTATGTAATCAACAATTAACTATAAAGATTTATTAACATTTTGTCAAGAAGATTAAAAAAAAAATGACTTTAATAGGCTTAACTATTTTCATCGGAAAATAAACAAAAAATATATATATAAACAAAAGAAAAAAATATTGTTGACTTTTGCTATCTGTTAAATTATTGTATTGCAATATATATATATATATATATATATATATGTATAAATGTTTTTACGTCTGTGTGTGAATGTAGGAATAGTTATAGGTAACAAAATGTAGTCGGAAATGGTAACGAGCACATACAGATTTATGAATATATATATATATGGATTGTGAGCCGCAATGGACCGATGGTGAATTTCCTGGGAGCGATATCGACGTACAGGACACAACGTTAAATTACGCGACGAGCTCTGTACAAAGCGGGTGTTGGGGAAGAGAGTGGAGGAGAAAACGAGATACCGGACGTGCATTTATATCGACGTATTAAGACTCGACGTTGGTTGAATTCACAATATACAATTGCATCTGTGTATGTAATTTTTCCCTTTTTCCTTTTGTCAATTTTAAATCTATATAAATTATAATTGTCTATATTATCATTACAATTTTTATTTATATAATTTTGTGATAGTTTGAAAATTATTTTGGATTATTTCATTACTTTTGACATTTTATATAATGAAAATGTAATGATGAAAATGGACGAATTCAATAGTTTAATGTAAAAAATCTCAATCAAGAAATTTACTCAACCAACAAAAATAATAATGAATAAAATGATATTATTTGTAATTGTTAAAATGAAATTCAGTTTTATTTAATATTTAGAAAAATTATAATTAATTTGATGCATTTGAATAAATTAAAATGAAGAAAAAGGATTTTTTGTCTGTGAGATATCAATAATATTCAGTGCATACCTAGAAGATTTTTAACGCGCACTTTTCAAAATAACACAATTAATATAAAACTACGAGAGATTAAAAATAAATATAATTTATATTTATTTTCCACATTATTTTTGACAAATTGATTTATGAAAATTTATCTCAGGCATTGTCACATTTATTTTTGTAATAATATTTTGAAAAAGTAGTGAGACAGTCACATTTATATTTTTTAAAATTTGTGTGAATACTTTCCAATATTTCTATCTTGTAAAATAATAATATCTAAATCCACTTATTTATAACAAGAAAATATTTTATAAATTATTTATTTTATTTTTTTCTCCTTCAAAAGAATGTCAACCCTCAATTTGAATTACGTCAAAGTATTAAATTCCGAATTAATACCAAACAAAAAAAAAAAAACAAAAAAAACGTAACACCCTACACAATTCTACACCGAGGAGATTTTATACGATTGATTTTTTTATTTTATTCCTTTTTTGTTTGCAACATACCAAAGTACATACATAAATAAATATGTGATTTGTAGAATTTCACAGATATCTGCTTGTTAAAAAGAAACAATGAAAATCAAATTTTTTTTTCTATGTCTTTCTTTTAAATTCAATGATATTCTTGGCAATTCATTCAATGGTAAAAAAGTAATTGGTAGTTTGAGAATGAGAAGAAGTTGAAGCTGAAGAAGAGGAAATATAAAAAAAAATAAAGAAAATAAAGAAAAAATAAAGAAAATTCTGTGAATTTTTTGTTTTCTCTCTCTCTCACACACACACACATACACAACCTCTCTCTCACGTTCTACTTGCTTAATTGCAATGATTCTCGAAAATTGACACACTATGTAAGTTACAATTAATTTTTCTCTGCTTTCCTTCCACCTGATGTTTCCCGTCCCGACCCCCTCATCTCTCATCATTTCCTCAAGTAATCAAAAAAAAACAAAAAAAAAAAAAAATTAAATACTCCTCACACAAAATGTATTTTTCTCACTCTTGTTTCTTATTTATTTATGTATTTTTTTCTTTTTTTGTTTCTATTTTTTTTTTTTTTTTTTTTTTTCAAACATTTACCACTTCCATTCCCTTTTATTTCATTTTCTCTTCCTTTGTCTCTCGTTCACAATATAAAATTACAACAAAAACTTGTTAATAGCACTCGTACTTGAATAATGGAAAAAAAAATATAGATATAGATATAAAGATAAAAAATTATATTATACGTATACATAAGAAAATTCGTCTTTTCTTCTAATGCAAGAGACAGGAAAAACAGGAAGAAAAAGCAAAAAATAAAAATAAATGAAAAAAAAAAAAAAAAAAAAATAGTAAACACCCAAGCAAACAAATACAAAAATAAAAATATTTTCCCTTCGCATTATGACGCAATTTATTATTAATATATACCTACAACTGCAGAAGATCGTTGGCTATTACAAGAAATACGTACGCTCGTCAAGACCTAAGTGTATAGATATAACTAGTCATCTATCTCTCTGGACACTTAGGGATTATATATATACCACATCTTCTCAACAATAACTCACAGCCGACTTCATAACAAATTCTATTTCTCCATTACACATTTCATAAATATCATTTATTTTTTCAAATATACAAACAAACAGAAAAAAAAAAAAAAAAAAAAAAAAAAAACTTGAATACACTTGAAAAAAAAAAAGTAATAATCTAATAAATAATTAATAAATTATATCGATAAAATTTATTTATTGATTTATTGTAAATTTTGTAAGCAAAAAAATTTTAAATATAGAGGGTTGAGGAAAAACAATATGGGATTTCGTGTTTTTTTACAATAGATAATTTCAAATTAAATTTCAATTTTCTCTACACAGCAATAATTTTACAATGATAAAAAAATTATTTTTCATTACACTAGAATTTTGAGACGGAAATGTTTTCATAACAACGATTAACGTTGATTTAAATATAAATTTGATACAACTTATGTTGTATTTCAGAACTGGCAACACTGCAGGGATGAAACTTTTCGTATACGAAACAAAAACAAAAAAAAAAAAAAGCACAAAAAAAAACAATTTGGTGTGATTTTTTTGTGAAGAAAAATTTTAACTAACTCTATAATTTTATTTTTATACACCTGTCCACGTCCAATTAATTCTCAACTGAGAGACTCTCGAAAAAGAAAAAGAAAAAAAAAAAAAAAAAAAAAAAAAAATTGTAAATTATTAATTATAATCGTGAAAACAAATTCAAATATTTTTTTTAGAAGTTTATCAAAACAAAATTTTTTATCACCTACTCTAAACTACCATGATCAATATTCAATATTATCAAGAAAAAAAAACGAAAAAAAAAAAAAAATAAATAAATAAAATTAATAAATATATAATATAAATAAAATAACTTCAACATAATATTTACAATAGTAAATAAATACAAACACACATAAATATAACATAAAAATTTAATATATAAATATATATATAACAATATTCACTCACGTATATTTATATTGTTATATTATAAAAATTATATGAAAATTACGCAGAGAAATTTCTCACTAACGATCTCCACAAATACTTTAATTAGTAAGGAAACACCACAACAAATTATGGTATAAAAACTTCCGGGGGCTAATTATCCACACCATTACCAGTTGGCATCATCGGCCATACTCACACAAACATTTATATTATATACACATGCGTGTAAGAAAATTACGAGGGTCAATCGCCACGAAAGACTTTTTTTTTTTTTTTTTTTTTCCAACAACAATATTCTCATCCCCTTTCTCTCTTTCTTTCTCTTTCTGGAATGTCAAAATACACCCGGAAATAAACAACATAAACTTTAAACTCTGCATTATTACTGACTGTATCTCGTGTTATTATTTTTCACTCTTTCTCCCCCACTCTTCCTACACTCTCTTTCATTGTGGTCATCAATTATTCGTCAAGAATAGCATACAGTAGTTACATATATGTATATTATATACCTCGCGTGACTTGAGTGCTGATAACTAATGCTATGTATAATCAATTAAATTATTTTTATACATTTATTTAATCACTTTGTGATTTAATTCATAGGAATTTGTATACTTAACTTATCTATATTACTCCAAGTATATCGATCGATAATATTTAATGAAATATTTATTTAAAATTATTTATATAAAATTTTTCATTTTATTTTTTTTTTTTTTTTTTTTTCCTCTCTTTTTACCCGTTTTTATGATAATAAAATCCCATTTGTGTGATAATAAATGTGAAATATATCAATTAAATTTGATATTTATTAATTATAAAATATTTTATAATTAAATTCACGATGATTATAATTAATTTAATTGACAATTGATGTGATATATTAATGACAATTTTGTGAATAAAATCGTATGCAAAGTTGAAAATATATATATATATTTTTTTTTCCTATTTCTTTAAATGTCACAATGTCAATGACCCAAATCGTTTGTAACAAAAAAAAAAACTTGAATTTGAACAAAAAATTTTAATTAATTAATTTATTATTATTATTATTATTATTATTATTATTATTAATAATAATAATAATAAAATACATGATATTGTTTGCAAACACGCGAGAAAGATTTGTGTGTAATCTCAGTAATATTTTTCATATTTTGAATTGGATAATTTTTCCTTTCATAAAATGGTGGGAGAATACCGTGTACGTTTTTTTTTTTCTTCTTTTTGTTTGTTTTTAATACCAGAAATATTCACAAGAACGAACCGTATGAAACATCATGCGAGGGACCAACAAAAAAAGAAAGAGAAAAAAAAAATATATAATAATGATAAATAATGAATGAATGAATGAATAAATAAATAAATAAACCGGAGAGAAGAAAAGTGATGGGTAAAAGGAAGAGGAAGAGAAAAAAAAAAAATAAGAAAAAAAAAAATTATAAGATTGCAAATATTCTCGGAAGGGACATGGACCTTTTTTACATCAATTCAAGGTTATTTTTGGGTGAATATGAGCAACAGGTCTCAACATGCAATATAATATTTTCGTGCATGCATTTATTACTTTGACGTGTATGTCTGAGCTGCTGCTGCTGCTGCTGCTGCTGCTGCTGCTGCTACCACCACCACCACCATCTGCATTTACATGATGATCACAACAACCAACACATACACATTATTTGTAACATCATCGTTATTATTGTTGTTGTTGTTTTTGCTGTTGTTGATAGTGGTATTGGTGGTGGTGGTGATGCTTCAGCAATTTTATTTAAAGTTTTCTTATTTTTTATTTTTTTTTTTTTCTCTCCCTTTTCTTTTTATCAAGCGTTTATTGCCCCGTTTTTTTCTCTCTCCACTACTCCTCTCCCTCCTTTACTCTCGTTCACTTTGTTGTTGTTGTTTTTTATTTTTTATTCTTCTTTTAGTTACCTCTTGATGGAATCGAGATTCACCACACAGTGAAATCACTTAGGCTGTCATGCGAGTTTGCTATCTGACAACAGCCATCGAACGATGTGGTGCCCCCCAGTGGTCGAGTTACCTCTCTCTACACAACTCTCAGTATTTTTCTATCTTCTTTCTCTCTTGTACAATCTCTCCTCACAGTCATAACGCCCGAGCTAATGTTCCTAATGTCTATAATCTTGAATCATCTGCATCTCTCGACTGCCAAGAGAAGAATTTTTTTCCATCTGTTTTTTACTATTTTTTTTCCATTTTTTCTTCTCTTTTTTTTTACCTCTCTCTCAACTACTTCACCATTTGAACATTTACATATATATATATATATATATATATATATATATATGTGTGTGTGTGTGTGCGTGTGCGTGTGTGCAATTGGCAGTTCTGGCTAAATTGAGAAAATAATCCAATAATTGAATCAATATACGCGATGTAACAAGTGATTTTATCGCGCGCCAAGTGTATATAATACAAAAAACCGACCTCAGAACAAAAAAAAAAGAAAAAAAAAAGCCAAAATATCTAGGAGTGCTTGTTTGCTCGCTCGCGAGTTTGTTTTTGATACTGATCGGTATCACATTAAGAACTTCCCGATTTTATTGGCGCTTAATAGCTCGTTTACAAATTTCTATCTCCCCGAAACAGAAACACATGCGAATTCGCATTGTCGATAATATATAAGAACGAAATTGTTATGTTATAATTAACATATTTATTTATATAATTTATATAAATCGAAATAAAAGAAAAAAAAAAAAAAAAAAAAATTGAATAAATGAAAAATGTAGTAAAATTTAAAATTATTATTATTATTTCTTTTTTATTTATTGAAATAATAAATTGCATATTTAATACCGATATAGATAATATAAAAACTACCCGATTCTATTGACGCTTAAACGCATATTTCAGCTGAAAAATTAAGTTTTTTCTAAAAAAAAAAACTCTTCAATGAATAGACCGATCTGGACCAAAAAACAATACAGCACTAAAGTTGCATCAAGACCTATCGATGACGTCATAGATCACCTGAATCGGGTTATTGGTTCTTACGTAATGGAAAATGAAAAATTATGACCACACACATACAGACGTCCAACTAAAAATGATTGCAAATTACTCTACTGAATTTAAAATGTGAAGATCTGATAAAAAATCGATTTTAGATTTCCGAGGTCATTACAATAACTTCCTTATGGAAAGTTAATAATGAAAAATAGTCGAAATATTTATTAAAAGAGTATAAATATTGAAAAATATAAAATAAATAAATTATAAATTATTTATATTACTTTATCTTCAACTGTTAAAGATGTATCGTATACACTAATGCGATTTGACAAATTGACTTGTATTCATTATTAACCAAAATTTTTGTTCAGTCATGAAAAAAAAAACAAAAAAAAAAAAAGTAAAAAAAATTTCATGTAAAAAATTAATTGTCAAATTATTCATACACTAATGTGTATTAAAATTAATTTTTAAATTATTCATACACTAAAAATACAAATGAACAATATAAATAAATAAATATTGAGAAAAAAAAAAAAAAAATGATAAAGTTAAAAAATTGACCACTGATGAGAATATATAAAAATAATATTTTATATAATTAAATATTACTTTGATATTATACTAATTTTCTCAATTGCCAACTAGGACGATAAATAAATCACTTTCTTTATTTAATTGTGTGGTATCAGTGGCGCCCATTACTGATCCATGAATACGTGGTCTAACGAATTACCCGGGATGATATCCACCATTGTACACGGTAGTCGTTCCTGTGGTTATCTATCCTCAACCATCAGCTTACATCTCTTTCTCTCTTTCTCTCTTTTCATCTTTTTTATCTTTAGGTACACTCACTTCAGGACACATATTTTCCTTGGTGAAAATTGGCTAGCACGATGTTAAAATGTCTTCACGCGCCAATGCATATTTAACTTCGATATATATTAAAATGCCCCCTGGACATCAACTACCAATGGGTATATAGACGCACTTGTACAGCTTCCGCGTAGAATTATCCCAACCAATATCTTATATTTCACCTTACCCACACACATTTATATATATATATATGTGTGTATGTGTAGAAATATTTTCAGACTACGTCAAACATCAAGTGATTGTACAATGAGTGAGTCGTGTGAGTGATGAATGCACACACTTAAAACCACAAAATTCAAATTGTCCAAGTTGAAAAAAAAAAAAAATAATAATAATATTAAAAAAGAACCGTTATAAAAGAAATTATTAACTACTCGATCACCATGAGAATTATATTTATTACTTTTATATGTTGTGTATATGTCATATAAGATGAACTTCCGGTAATACAAGTTAAATGTCTGAATAGATAGAGTGTGTAATTTTATGTACTTACAATATCATTTTTAATATCTTTCATATACATATAAATATATAAGTAAATCGAGAGAGAGAGAGAGAGAGAGAGAAAGCGAAAAAAAAAAAAAAAATCATTTCGACAATGAGTTTTCGCGGTTTATGTTTATTGCATTACCAATAATACAATAGATTAAATATTATAATTTAGTATAGGTTATTGATTTATTCATATAATGATGGAATAAAATAATAATGTGTCTGTAAAGATAAAATTATTCATACTTGAGTAATCATCGGAAGAAAAAAAAAACTAAAAAAAAAAAAAAAAAAAAAAATTCTCAGAAGTGAGATTAATTTTTTTTATTATTTTCTTTTTCTCTCTCTCTCTCTCTGTTTTTCCAAACATTTCCACAAACAACTATTTATAAATATAATTACGTACATAAAGATAAAATAAGATTGAGGGGAAAAAAAAAAAAAAGAATTTCATGTATACTATCAATGCCAAAAATAATATTTTATAATTATTTAATTACGTGGATGACTGCGTACATATATCGTAAACACTGTAGGGGCGTGAGGGTGGAGAAGAAAAAAAAAAGATGGAAAGAGAGAGAGAGAGAGAGAATGTGAAAAATATAGGAAATTACTTATGAATTAAAATTGTTGCATAGACTCGTTTTCTTCTTGCGCACTGATCATATCAAAATTCACATGAGAATTTTATATTCCTGTCTTTCTCGCTTTTTTTTTTTTTTTTTTTTTTTTTTTTTTTTTCTTTCACACGCACACGCTTTACTCTATACGCAAAACGTACAGGAATGTCGACAGTGGGATCTGTTGGTGCCAGAGCGTCGCGGCGCCACCTATATAAGAATCAACTTTTTTTTTTATTTTCCATCTCCTCGTTCGCCTCTTTATTCTTCTTCTTTTTATACACACCAACTGTATATACACATTCTTTACTCCCTCAAGGTAGTCCCGGGAGAGTAATCTGACTCACCGTTGGTAATTGAAATCGTAAACACCATCCGGTAATCGGCCATTGAGTTTATGCAAGAGAGAATGAAAGACAGAGAGATAGAGGAGACGACACACCCGAGTTTATCTGTACAATTCGCTTGAGGCAAATGTGATCTCCACCCCCATTTCATTTGAACTCATCGTCTCGTCTTTCATCACGTATTTTTTCTTATATTTTTATTCGTATTATATTTCACTATTAGTGAGATAGCAAGGGTAATAAAAATAATTCGGAGAGAGAAAAAGTGAGAAAAAAAATAATTATAATAAATAAATAAGTCATATTTTGCAGTCCCGAATTTGCTGTTTGAACTATAGATTTTTTTTATATTTCATAAAAAGTATCTACGATTTTACAGGATTACGGTTGATGGTAACACAGCGAAAATACTTTGAATCATCTAAATTTATTCCAAAAAATGATTAATTGATCGTAAAATTTGGAAAGTTAGAAAATAATACACCAAAATTTGCTTCAGACTCAGTGGTAAATCAGAGTGATTTTCAATATAACTGCACCGATCATAAACAAAACAAAAAAAAAAGACAATGATGAATTTTTTTTCATAAAGATTTTAACAATTTAAATAATTGAATTTTTCAAAACAAAAAAAATAGCACCAACAAGAAAAATTATAATAATAAAATATATTAAAATTATAATTGTCTATGTATCTCGATTTATAATTGTTTCATTATTTATTATTCAAATTATTTTTTCGCTAATTTTATCTGACTATTATAAATTTCCGTTCGAAATTTAATTAGTTTTTTATTCATTATTTATATATTTTTTTTTTTTTTTCAAATTGTTGATCAATTGTCAATGCAATAATACGTTTAAAAAACACAATAATTATGTTAATTGCATAAAATATTCCCACTAATTGAATAGTGACTATAAATGTGGGGAATTGCCTTGGAAAATCAAGTCGATTAGGAGAAATGTTTGCATTACCGAGAAAAAAAATTTCAAAATAACGAACGTGTAAATACTCGCAATTCAAAAATAACACAAAACAATGTGACTATTTATAAAATACAATTGAAGCTTCAATTTTCAAAAGTTATTGAATAATATCACAAAAAAAATTGTATCCAAATACCAAATATCAATCAATTACCATTTCAAATTTCTCCTCAATATATTCAATGTTTTTTTCTTCTTTTCCTCTTTTTTTTTTGTTTTTTGCTCATATAAATAAAAATAAATATAAATTCAACTCACCCTTCAGCTGCGTTGTCTCAATGGCAAACATGTTGAGTGCAAGAAGTTGAAGTAGTCTCGTGCCAGGAAGTGGAAGTGGTGAATGTTGGAGTAACGCCCTGAACTCCCGTAACATTTGAATTGCTGCCTCTTGGAATGTTTCCATACTGTAAAAAACAAAACAAACAAACGAATAAATATCAAAGTTAAATAGAATTTACATGAATTTCATTATAAATTAAATTTAGATAACGTCTTGAATAAAAAATAAACTGTAATAGCTTAGACAGTTCGGACGATCCAGAAATAAATCAAGACCAGAAGGAAAAAAAAAAAAAAAAAAAAACTATTTAATTATTTTTCCTTTGAGCATCACGATGGATGGACTACTCACTACTCTATAAAATTCCAAATTATTAATTAATAATTTCAAAAGTAATATGATAATAAAAAATAAAAAAAAGAAGAAAAATCTTGAATCTTTCATAAAATGTAAAAAGTAAATACTTTTTCGATTGATATCAATAAAAATAGAGTGAGAGAGGAGATCAAGTTTAAATGACCATAACCTCAAAAACTATTTCGTAAAAGACTAAAATAATTTTAAATAAAATACAGAGTAAAAATTAAATATACATGAAGAATTTACCTTAATTTATTTGCTAAAGCCTATAATATAATATCTGCAATTGAGTCTTTTCTCAGAGACACAAGAGTAAAGAAAAAATACGAATGACATAAGCAAAATGAACAAGAAAAACAAAAAAATATATACATTACCCAAACAAGTTATATACATACACCCTTGTGAATACTAGCTGACACATCTCACCCAACATCTCTTCACCTTCTTCAACATATTATCTTATTGCATTAACTTGTACACGATCACACGATTAACCAAGACTTTATTTTTCCAACTAGACATTTCAAAGAGCATAACCAACATTTTCAATTTCCCGCCTTGTCTCATCTTAATTTCATCTCACACAACTTTCTTAAATTTATTTCCAACTCTTCTCCATCTTCTCTCCTAACATCATTTATAAACTTATCTATTTATTAAAATTTCATATAGAACTCATTGCAATTTACCTTTAATAATACCCCTCCCCATCACTGATTTACTCAATCATTTAATAATTCATTAATTTTACTTCTAATCTACATTAACACACACACACACACACACACACACACACACATCTTATGATCATCTCAATTCTATTTCATCCTTTTTTGTTTTTTTTTTTTTTCTTTTTCAACTCATCAGTAAAATAAAGTGGCTCGTGACGGCGTAACGCCTATCATCAGTAGCTAACCCAAGTGTTTCTTCTTTTTTTTTATTCTTCTTCATCTTCTTCTATCTTTTATAAACCAACCAATGATGATTCTTCTTAGTTCAGGGGCGCATTGCAGTGTATACAGATGGATGGACATATAGATATATATGAACACATATAGAGGCATTGCCGTGGAACGTTGGATTGGCTCGATCTATAACTCTTGTAGGCTGGTTGCAATTAGGATAACGGAGAGCGGTCGCTAATATCGCCGTATACATTATGGCACGGGTATGCAAGTGCTTTCTTTCCCTCTCTCTCTCTCTCTCTCTCTCTCTCTTTCTTTCTCTCAATCTTATTCACGTTCACGTCCTCATCGTCTTCCTCTTCGTCTTCTTCGTCTTCTTCTTCTTCTTCTTCTTCACTTCTTCTTCCATATCCTTTTCTTCTTGTTAATACGCCGATCTCACGCCACAAGTATATATATATATATATTTAGTTTTTCTTCTATACAGCTCTTATATACTTTCTTGCCTCTTGTGTTTCATTCGTTTGCTCGGTCTGACTAAACGTGCACGACATTACCAGTATAGAAAATCGTATCGAGGTGAAATAAACGAGCAAACGAGCAAACGAGTTACTGCCGTGACTTGTTGAGCATTAGCCTCGTGTATATGTAAGCTTCAGGGTTACCTCGTGCAACCAATATATATATATATATAGATATGTGTGTAAATGTATGTATATATAAACTTGCCAATGACTTTTAATAAAGTTCACACCTTCTGTTTTACGTCTCGCACTGTTTATACAGATACAAAAGTTGTAATTACTGGAAAAATATGCGGGAAAATGAGGAAAAAAAAAATATATATAATAATAATAATAGTAATAACGTGAGAAAGGGTGTGAAATTTTTTTCTTTGCAATATTTAAATATATTGGGTAATTAAAATTGTGTCATTTAATTATTTTTACTTTGATATAAATAAAAAAAAATAATAATTATTATTGAGAATTAAATTAAATATAAATGTTTAATATTTAATTATAATAATAAAATCAATTATTGAAAATACGAATTTGTGAATATTTTGATTTTATTTAAATATAAAATTTATACATCATAATCGTGACATTTCTATCTTGAAGACAAAAAAAAGACGGATATATATTTATTATTTATTTTATATAGATATTTTTATTTTCATCTCTGTATTTCTGATTCTTACCCGAAGCATGAACAATCTACAACTTGTATATGATTGTTACCATGTGAGTTAGAATACGTATGATTTGCTCGTGTGGATAACAAGCGCCGATAGCGTCACGTTTATGCCGCCACAGCGGAACGAATGATAAAAGATGACGGCGCGGGCGCCCCGCGCGCGCACCAGTGAAAAGGGAGCCACACAACATTTTTTTTTTTTTTTTTTTTTCCTGTTTTCAACTTCTTATATTCATTCCCTCTGTGGTATTCCCGTGAACACGAGGAAAACGTACGTCGCCGTTGTCGTCATCGCCGCCGCGGATAATCTTCCCACAGCCCCGACGGCCAACACGACGTACAGTGGCAAATTTACGGTACGTAACATCTCACTTGTGACCCTCTCCTCCCCCTTCTCCTCCTTCAACTTAACTAACTCTACCACTTGTTTCATTTATCGTTTTTCACTGTATATAATATCCGTCCCAACTGTTGTATTGTAATCTCAAATCTTTCCGATGATACAACTGAAATTCGAATTTATAACTCTGTTTTTTTTCTGTCTCAAAAAAAAAAAAATTATAATAATAATAAAAAAATAAAAAATGAATTTATAATTCGAATTTAATATTTTTTCTATTTGGAAAAATTATTGCAATGAGTGTCTGTAATTATTAAAAAATATAATTTTATAATTTATCTTTGTATATTTAAATTATTAAAATTTATTTACACTATTTTTCAAGATGACACATGTGTATGTGTATTTACGTGCATAAAATAATTTTATTTATCACACGAAATTGTGCATGTAAAAAATTATATCAGTATCTAGTATTTGAAATCCCAATCATTGTGCAATAATATCAATATGATTCAAAAAGAAATTTTATCAAATATAATCTTATTGTTTTTTTTTTGTTTGAATACAAAAAAAAAAAAAAAAGAAAGAAAAAAAAACGTGGATTTTAGGAATTTATTTCAAATGCAATTGATATACCACACGGCACAAGTTATTTTCATTAAATTCGTATTGAATGGCAATTATATGTTTTTGGCAATTATAAAATTAAATTTTTAAAAAATTGTAAATAACAATAAATAATAAAAAATTATAATGAGATTATGATGAATAGAAAAATATTGAGTTTACCGATTTAATAAAAACTTCACTATTATTATTAATTTATTATAAATTTATCAATTTACTGGCAAATTAGTAGTGTGAACCTCAAAAGTTGCGATTGAATACGAATGGAATTTTTGTAAAGTTCCGCCTGAACGACCAACTACTTTTTTTTTTTAATATTAAAATAATTTGGTGATGACAATTATAAAATTTCAACTATCCTGCAAAAATAACCACAAATAAAAAAATATTTTCAGTAATTATTGAAACAAAAACAAAAAACAAAAAAATTATTGTCAGTGCTCAATTATATTTGCGGAAATAAATCTACATATTTTTTTTTTTCGAAATACATGAATAATTATACTTTATAAACAAAAAAATGTCTAAAAAAATTTTGTTCGGAGGGAATTTGTAATAAGAAAATTATATCAATAATAAAAATTGTATGTAGGAAAATTATATTGCAGTATAAAAAATGTTATTATATTATAATAATTGATATTTCAATTGCAATACATCACAAACATTTACTCATGTAAAGTCAACGATAAATTACTCGATCACTTGATGAATTGAAAAATTTCAAAAATCAAAAACTCCCATCAACAATTAATCCAACAATCAATTAAAATTATACATTAATTTTCAATTAGAAAAAAAAAAAACCACAATAATTACATCCATAAAATTGTAAATAATCACATAAAATAATTAAAAAATATCATCAACTCGGTCATTCAAGTAGAGCAAAATTTATTACGACGAATTATATGACAGATTCTCTATTTATTTATTTTGCCTTTGATAATTACAAACGTGTCAGTTGTGTAATATAGATCTGTGACAAAGGTACAAACTATCAAGTTGTTTTATTCGTTTCCCGCGTGATTGGTTGGCCAATGTGTCTAAGTGCCGTTATACATCGAGTACCGCGTGAGGATATCGTTGCTTAGGGGACTTTTGATCGGCCGCCAAATGGTCGTTTTGCTATGTACGCTACACGAACAGTGTGTGGGAACCACATGGAATATAAGTGTAAAAATATCTTTAATGGAATCCTATGAAGCTTTCTGGGACACGCTATTAAATTCTTTTTCGACATAATACACAAACTACCGCAACAACGCATATCCTTCTACGGTAATTTTCTATACATACACACATATATATAATTTTTTTTTCGCGTATTTATTTATTTATTTACTTATTATTATTATTATTATTATTATTATTATTATTATTTATTTATTTTATTTTATTTTTTCTCACTCGTTGTATATGACATTAATTATTGTCTCTAACATAATGTTAACATTAAGTGCACACTTGCCCTCCTCCCTCCCTCCATCGCCCCTTTCTTTCTCTCTTTTTCAATTATTATTTATAATTTGTATCTTGGAAAAAAAAAATAATAATAATAAATGAAGGTTTACAATAGCACATAAAAGATCCCACGGATAAGAATAAGCGAAGGATTGAATATCACAAAAAAAAAAAAAAAAAAAAAAAAAAAAAACTTTTTTCTTTTCTTCTTCTTTCTATTAGTTAATGTAATGAATTTTTTTCTTTTTTTCTTTTTCTTCTTATCTTCTTTTTTTATTGTATTTATTAATTTTTTATTTTGGTTTTGTTTTATTTTGTTTTGTTTAATGTAGAAATAAATTACTGAGAGAAAATATCTTTGGAATCTTGTTCATCATTTCTTTTTTTTTTTTTTTAATGTTTTTAATTTATCCAATGTTATTGAAAAAAAATGTAGAACTCTCGCGTCATATTCACTTATAGGATGTAATAATATGTTCTAATTGCCTAGTGGTTTGATATAATATCGTGGTATTAACGGTCGTTATCAAATCCCGGAAATGCAATAAAGATGGTGTATATATAGAAGATATATATATATATACGATGATCAAGAGCGCTTTTGCGTGCAATTTTATATATATCACGCACTATCTTCGTATATTAGTGAATAGAAACGAAACAGAACAAAACAAAAGGGAAAAATATTCAACAACACTCATCAATATTTCTATCCATTTACACTTTTTAATGTATAGTTATGAAACATTATAAAAATTATTTGTTCATTATTTCTATTTACTGTTTCATTTCACTTCAAGAAATTCCTACTTTTTTTCTTCCTTAATAAATAAATAAATAAATAAATGAAATAATAAATAAATATATATCATACTTGTCAATTATTTTCTATTCAATACTTTTGAAATTATATAAAAACACACACATTTTTATCAACTAACATTAGCACTCTCCTTATTATTAATTTTTTTTTTTTTTTTTACATAATAATTTACCATTTCACATAATATCACATAATTATATTTAGTGTTCAACTATAGAAAAATATTTTTATAACACATTATTCATTATGATTTCCTTTTTGTTCGTTTTTCTACTCTCTTTTTATTTAGAGAAAAAAAAAAAAAAAAAAAAAAAAAAATTATACATTTTTCTTTTTCACTTTCGTCTTTTTTTTTTTTACATTTATTATTTTTTATTTATTGTGTTTATCACCAGTATAACTTTTATCATCAATCTTTTACGCACTTCTTTCATATCCTCTTTCCAACGATCATCACACCATCGTCGTCGTCGTCGTCATCATCATCATCATCATCATCGCAAAAAAGATAGTGATACGTATAAGAACTTTATTTCAACGCTTTTCACGTATGAAACCAACACAGGGTGAATGTACTCAAATTCACGTGAGGATTATAACGTGGAAATGTATAAAAAAAATTTTAAAAAAATAAAAAAAAATCCACGTGCAAATTTTTTTTTTTTTTGTTTTGTTTTTTCAAGCACATTCAAGATGAAATGTTAATGTATAAATATTATATAAATACACTTGTATATTTTTCATATTCACACACATATATAAATACATATAAATACGTATGTGTGTGTGTGTGTGTATGTGTGTGTGATTATGAGTTTGTTAAGAGGACAAATAAAGTCACAAACTTAATGAAATAATCATGAAGATCATTAGGTCGATAAGAATAACGTAGTAAAATGAAATTTAAATATTCGTCTCGTAATACTACGTGTCCACACACGATCATTTCTCAGCTGGACACATCATGATAACATTTTACTTTAATCATCTTCACACTATATATTAAATATATAAAACACATATATAAATATCTATACATAACTAATGGACAGAAAAAAATAGACGAGTTGAACATGACTTTAGGCGATAACGGCACAACATCTTTGAACATAATTTATTTGTCTGAGAAAAAAAAAAAACAAACAAAACTAAATATGAAATATTTTCTGCAATAATAATAACATGAAAACTAATATATAAATAAATAATATAATATGTTGTATGTATATGTGTATATTACAATGTGTTGAGACTCCTGTAGTGCGTCACACCCGGAGATGTAGCAAAATTCATCGACAAACGCGTCTAAACAGGCATTTCTGTGACTAACAAGTTTGCACTTTAGCGCATAACGGAGATCTATACTAGCGATATATATATATATATATATATATATACATACACCTCGTGTTCATAGATCATGGGTGGCTTGACCCATGGCAATTGCGTGGGCTGGGTGCCATAACCGTGCCACGATATTCCATGGCACGTTGCCACGGGCATTGGGTTTCCCACCTTTCTCGACCTCATCTCTTCAAATATAAATATATATATATATACACACACACACACATTACAGTATTTTTTATAGATCATATATTTTTGTTTATTTGTTTATTTTTTATTAATTTCTAATTGGTATTCTCCATTTTAAATAAATATTTATATTTTTAGATTGAACAATTTATATACACCCACGTATTTATAGGTTATATTTATAGGTTATAAATTATAATAATGAATAATAGTATGGATATATAAACCATAATTTGATCATGAAATTAAGACTTTCAAGGGTTTTTTAACTTTCTTTACATTTTTTTATTATTATTTGTGGTGTTTCATTTGTTTTTTTGTTCTTTTTTTTTTTTTTTTTTTTGAAGAAAACGACATCTTTACGACCACCTTCATTAATCTTCATGGCCACTGCACACAGCGCTCGTAAATAATAGCAGAAAAATCGGCATTATTACACTGCGATACAGAGTTTATTTTTAGACGAGTAAACATTAAAGATGCAAAACCCATCTCTCTCTCTCTATTTTCTTATTCCTTTTATCTTTGCTTTATATATATGTATATATTTATTCAAGAGTGAGTATATAAATACGATAGATGAAGAATTACTTACAAGTCCGTTAATCGCATTCACTCAAATTGTCGCGATTGACAATCACTAAGAGTTACCACATAAAATATACTTGTATTATGAACATGTATAAGAGATATACAGGTAATAC
>OY987187.1:1484783-1579783 GCA_963920625.1 Dinocampus coccinellae
TTTTCTTTCATACGTGCACGCTCACGCCATTCACGTTCCTCTTTACGTTTACGCTCCGTTGATTCATACTAAATAATGAAAATAAACGTTTATATATGATTAAAAAATTTGTTATATGTTCAGTTGTAAAAAAAAAAAAAAAAAAAAAAAAAAAGTAAAAATGCAGGCTATAAAAAATTTGAACCTCAATATTAGTTTCGTGCTATAGATCAAAATCATTTTCATAAAATTGATAAACAACGTGCGATGATATTGAAAAATAGCAATAAAAATAAAAATAAAAATAAAAATACAATAACTGAATAATCAAAAAATTACTTGTGCAATTCTATTTTGATATATATCTATTCAATGAAAAAAATTAATAAATTTGAAAGACGAATGAAATATATAAAATGAGAAAATGATTTCTATCAGTTTCACTCCCCAAGTACTTAAAATTACTTACATAATGTAGATACTGGTTGGCAAAAAAAAAAAAAAAATATGTTTAAATATCAATTTTTATACTGTCATAATTAAAGTTTTTTTTCTTTCTCTTATTCTTTCTTTTTTTTTTTTTTTTGCGTTAGATTTACAACTATTTACTCTGTTTGAGATTATTTTCCTCACCTTTTTCCGATTTTCATCAAAGAGACCAATTAAACTTTCACGTGCTGAATGAAATGGATTCGATGCCATTAATGAACGCATATAATAATACACGGCATCCAATTTTCTTCGCTAAAAATTCATAATACATTAATTTAATTTATTTAATAAATTCATTGTTTAAAAAATATAATTATCTCATTACTCACAGCATAATGTGCCAATAATGCTAATTGATTGTAAGGCCGTCCATTTTTTGGATTAATTTGCTGGGCTTTTATATACCATCTAGAAAAAGAAAAAAATTATTCATCAATTAATTCTTAATTATATAATATTTCAATAAATCAATTTAGTTTACTTACTGTCGTGATTTTCCATAATTTGTCGTTTCATTTGCTTGCTCTTTATAACGTGCCAAATCTCCGAGAAATAGAAAAATTTTCTGTGCACTAATCAATGCGAGGCCAACAAAACCTAATCCTTTTGGCGGTGCGGATGACGATAAATAAACATCCAATTTAAATTTATACGCACTTTCAAGAACAGTCAAAAGATTCTCAAAGTACGATGTGCCATCATCAATAATTTTAAGCATTATTTTTTTACAAACTTCACGACTCTCTGGCCCTTCTTTGGGCATCACTTTTCTCAACATTTCAATAATATTATAAAAAAGAATTTTCCAAAAATGCTGTTCAACATTTTCAGCTTGACAAAATTTCATATCTGTCACTAGAAGATCCTGCAAACTCTGCTGAAGTGATTGACGAAGAAATGTAACGCGATCCCAATTGGTAGTTAAACCACCAGAACTCAATAAAAATTGTAATTCACGATCGACTTGTTCAATTCCCATTAATAAACATGTATTTTTGGGTGATCTCACACTGTCTGAGCACAAATCATACCATGATGGACGTACATTGTTCATTTGATCGGTAATATAATGTGCTGGAATACTGTCGGATTGTAAACTTTGTTGGAAATGTGATGGCCCAAGGTGTGTTGATGTGGCCGATAACATTTGAGGTGGCACTTCATTCGACAATGACATACGGTTTGTCGGTGATGGTACAATAATCGGTTTGTTTGGATTGTTTGGATCAAATAATGTCTTGCGTTGTTGAGGCGATTGTCGTGCAATTAATACAGCTGGCGATTGTGTAGATTCTGGAAGTACCAAAACACCAGGTGGAGCATTTGAATTGGTAATTGTCATTGGTATTGTATGAGACGACAAACAATTATTTCGACCATCATCGGATTCACATATAGAAATACGTTTTCCTGTTCGCCAATTTTCTACAATATCCGATCTACTTTTATTCACATCATCATTACGACCACGTTCTTTACTTGATTCTCTACTTGGATGCGTAATATTTCTTCCTCTCCTATTATCAAATCGTTTATTGATATTATTGTAATTATCATTTTCTCTATTATGTTGATTATTTTTTCGTTCACGAGAATTTTCACGACTCTTGTCACGACTATTACTTCGATTAACTGTACGTTTTCGTTCACGTTTTTTCTTCTTCATTGATCGATTTCTACCACTACCACCACTACCACCACCACCACCACCACCACCACCACTACCTACGGATTGATTACCCGATACACTGCCATTATCACGTAAACTCAAAATCGAAGAGCTACGACTCAATCGTTCATTCTCTAGTTTTTCTGATAATTCCACCTCTTCACTCCAATCAAATGAGTCTGTTGGCATGTCAGGCAACGAACAGAATGGTTCACTCTTCGATGGACTGACACTGATCTGTGAATTTTCCTCTTTATTCAATGTCATATTTTTTTTAATATTTGAATTATTATTTTCACGTTGTGAATGAAACGTTCGACTTGGAACTAATGTTGGTGAAATTAGTGATCGACAATTGTCTAAAGACAAGTTTTTATTGGTATTTACAATTTGATTTGCTGGTGAAATAGACGATAGTGGTGGGGGCATTAACACGCTATCAACACGACTCAAACTTTCCATACTCGTGCACATGGTGCTGTTACTTCCACGTCTGTCATAAGATCGATTAATATTTTCTGGATTTGGCGTATGCGAACGTGAACTAGGTGCTGAATATTGATCCGGTGTACCAGGTCGAATCATAGGACCTTCCAATTCTTCAGGTCTAAATCTACCGCGTCCTCGACTGCGAATTGGAATAGTATTAGACCATTGTGGCGGTGGTAGAGGATCAAATGTCGGTATCAGTGGATGTGGCGGTAAACTATTTTGCATTGGATTAGATTGAGTGTATTGAATTATCGGTGAATTGTAGGGAACACTCGATGATGGTTGAGTTGAAAATTTATTCCATGATTCATCAGAATTATTAGTCATTGTCGGTGGTAAATCGAGACCATTTTCAGCTAAATATTTTCGTTGAAATCTTGGTGGCAATACATCGATATTTATTGAATTACCTTTAGAATAACCTCGTCTGCCGGTCGGTGGTTTACGTTGAAATTTATCGAATCCAATTGGTTCTACACTTCGAGTATCACGTGTACGTATATGTGGTATTTCATTCATATTATTGGATGTTATAATGTTGTTTGGTGGCTCAGAACCTTGTCGAATATGCCGTTGAATTTCCGAGTCACGTCGATTACCGTAATTCCTATTGGAGGCTGGTGATTTTGGACGCCAATTATCGTCATTTTCACTTGAATTACGATTTTTTCGATTGCCCGAATAACGTTTGACATGATCATCATTGTTCTTATGATTATTTCTACCAGTATGATTATTACTTGAACCCCCGCCGCCACCTCCACCGTGTCTTCCACCGCGATTGTCACGACGTGAATTGTCATTTCTCTGACTACGATTCGATTGAGTTTCCCAATCCCGATCTTTATGGTCATCACGATCTTTAACTCTATCCCAACTAGTTTGAATTGATGAACTGAACAGAAATAAAAATGAAACATGAAAATAAAAGTAAAATAGGAATAAACAAACAAACAAAAAAAGAATTACAAGATAAGTGATGTACCTGTTTGTCACATCTCGGTCTATCAATGTGTCCTGCAATTTTTTAGCCACATACAATGGCTGCTCTGGTTTTTTATATTTTCGCCTTGAATCACCATCTACATGATGATTATTGCTTTTACCACAAAACTGTGAATGATTATTCGATGACTGTCGATAATTCATGTGTATATTGTTCAATTTATCGGCAAGTAAATTATCCACTTGATGTGAAGACGATGACGAATTTTTCATCGCAGACTGAGTACTATTAAAATGACTGGGCTTCAATCGATCTTGTACTGAAGTTGTTGACAGATTCCCATGACTTGTTTCTTGATCATATTCATCAGCTTGTCGATTTGTCTTCTTCAATGGTCCACTGCCAGGGGTATAAATCGCCTGGCATCCTCGATTGCCTCCTCCAGCTCCAGCTCCAGCTCCAGATCCTCCTCCTCCTCCACCATCACCACCCCCTCTTCGTCCGCCCATTAATTCTTCTTTGTCTAATTTATAATGTGCACTATCTAAAAGTTTGTAATTGTGTGAAACAAAGAAGTTTCATTAGTATCTGTATCGCAATTGTTTCTTGGTATTGAATGTTTGGAAAATGAGAGAGAGAGAGAGAGAGAAAAAAAGCAAAAATATAATTATGATGCCATTAAAAATGTCATTAATATAATTCGATAAAATATATCACTGACATAATATTTAAATTGTTAGTTTTTTTTTATGAAAAATAAAAATAATAATAATAAATAAATGAATAAAAATGGATGATTTTCGAAGAAAAGATTATTATAATGTCTATTATGTATATGTATGATAACATTTTACAAAAGTTACAATTCAGAAAATTTTAAGGTTACTCAAGTCGCCGAGATTAAATATCATAAACATTGCAGAAAAATGATTTTAATGACTGTCTGAAAATTACTCTTCGAAAAATTGACAAGTTATTAATTGATTAATTGCACAATTAAACACATCCGTTCGTTTGTTTGAGAATACCTTGCAAAATTCCTGTCCACTTTCTGCGTCCTTTGTCGTGGTGGTTGGCCATATTCGATGTTCTTTATACGTTTAGTTCTGAAATTCGACACAACTCATGGCAGCACTTGTATGCGCATACAATTTATGCATGCTTTGTTTATTATTCCGCTAAATAATTTGAAATTCTTTTATAATAAATGTCCACAATGAAGATTTGTGGCGTCTCAGTCTCGCCAGTCTACAACAACAATTACCGGCCAAACTGTATTACCCACTTGACACATACAGTTTCCGTCATCAACCACCGTGAAGCGTGCAAGTCTGCCTGGGCGACCGCTACGACCTCCGACCAGTGTGGCCAGATCGAGGACGCTGGTAGCATCCGAATAGCATCGAGTTAGCATGGTGGGGGGAACGCACCAAGTACAAACCACGTACATGTGAGAAGCACGCTTCGGCTAGCTCCGACTGAACCGAAGCTGGTCGACGTTGAACGATGTCAATGACGGCTCGTTGTCGGTTAGAGGGCTAAAATATTGTCGGTAAAATAATTTGAATATGGTCTTACCGACATTTATATATGAAAAAGGTGGTTTTACCGACACATCCATATGAATGACCGCCAAAAATATTTGAACTTTACAGTATTTAATATAAAAAAAAAGCTTCTTTCGTTCAGTTGAAATTGAAAATTTCAAATAATGAACTTTTTTATTAATCAATTAATATACATATTTTTTTGTTTTCATTGAAGTAAAATAACATGTAATTTATTCATAAATATTTATTTTAAATGAAGATCGATGATAGTTGATTATCTATGTAACTTCCACATGGAAATTTTTCTTTTATTGAATATATATTTAGAATATATTTAATCAAATTCTTCGTACATAAATAAAATATATTTGCAATATCATGAAGACAGTGACGGTGGAATTGGCTGTTTATAGTTAGTAGTTATTAATGATGGATATTAAATACATAAATAATCATACACAAATATAAATATGGATACAATTTCATTTGCAAATATACATATATATATCCATACATCTTTCTCTCTCATTCCTATTACTGTTTTCGAATACGATATCCACACAATGACAATGAGAACATATCTCACGGTCTTGTACTTTGGATATTTATACTTGCTAATAATTATTTGATAATCATGAAAAAAAGAAATAAAGTATATAATGTTCGAGATTTTTGTTCATCATTTTTTTTTTTGTTTGAATCAAAATTAAAATATTTTCCTAAATGCACAAACATGCAATCATTATATTTATATATATTACTGTTTCAATATAAACCATAATAGCCAGCGAATAATAATGAATACGCTCTGCAACATTACAATTAGAAATAATTGTAAATTATACATTTATATAATACTGTAATATCCATCCGTATATAATAATATACTGTCCTAAAAAAAATAAAAGTGTATATAAATTCAAGTCAAATATAATAGAATACCTGCCATATTATTATTTTTTTGTAATACTTATTGAACAATAAGAGGACAATAACAATTGATTGAATGCTATTAAAAAGAATCGACAATTTTCTTGGTATCAATTACTTCTTACCAAGTTTAATTATTGTCAACTAATTCCTTAGTTTATCGTATACTGCTTCACTCTCCATAACCCATAGAAACTAACATCTACTCGCGACAATTTCTGTTTATGACTTTCGTCTTTGGGGAGAATATATTTCGGTGTTGTACTGACTCAGTTAATTGGTCCGGAGGTGATGTATCTCGATTATTATCGACAGCACAGTTTTACCCATTTAAATTGGATACATCCAACGTGACAATTATTCCGCAGATATCACAAATATTTTCATTGTTATCATTTAATATACATTATTTTCTTACTCATCATCACGGAAATGAAACATTGTTGAAATCTTTTGTTTTTTTTTTTTTTTCCATATTTATTATTTCGTCATCCATATAACGTCAATGATAATTCCGAAACATTCCCAATCATATTTGTGTCAACGAGGTTTTAATTGTACTTCGATAAACTCCAGTAATATATAAGAGCACACGCATAGCCACTAATTTCGGTATTGAGGTAAGGTCTCTGTAGTGACATCGTATCACAAACCGTCAATTCAAATTTTCGATTGAAAAAAAAAAGATAAAAAGAAAAACTATGAAGTTACAGAACACATTATTTATTGCAACGGCAATATGTTTTGATATTTTGTTGTGTTCACAACCAACTGATGTAAGTTTTCCACGGTTTTTTTGTTTTTGTTTTTTTTCTTGTTTCAAAAAATACATTTCATTTTTTTTATTTACAATAATCAATTATGTTTACATTTTACAGTCATTTCTATTTATTCATTGGCTAGGTGAGTTGAATAATGATAAATTACAATAATATTTTTTCATTAATTATATATTTTGAATTATTTGAAAATTAATTGTTACTTCTTTCCTTCCTTGTTTTTAGAAACTACTATGACTGTTTCGACTAGGGACGACACATCTGCAGGTACGTAATTTCACTGTCAATTCATCAATGACATAATTATAATTGCATGAAAATATATGTTCAGGTATCATTTACAATAATTCATTTATCAAATATTTATTAATTATTCGTTTGTTTATTTTTGTTTCATTATGAAATGTAGGTTGCAGTCATAATAGAACTTGCTCTGATCCAGAAAAATACACATGCTCCGCGATTCCATACGAAAATGAAACGAAAGACTATTGTGCACCAAGTGAGTAAAAATCATCAACTTGGAGAGATTAATATTCTCGACACACAAGAAAAGAAGATCCACACCGCATTTTTGTCTCACCGACTCTTACGGTGAAACTCTCAGTGGACTCTTGATATTTTCTCTATCATTCATTTCAATCATTTTGAAAAATAATTATTAAGTATAGGTCCCTCCTTTTTTTTTTTTTTTTTTTTTTCGCGAATAAAAAAAAGTACAAGTGTGAACGCGTAAATTCATTGTCAATCAAACAATTATATAATTATAATTGCATGGAAATTTTCGTTCGTGCATTAATCACAATAATTAATTTATCAAATATTTATTAATTATTCATTTGTTCATCTTTATTTCATTATAAAATGTGGACTGCTATCATAATAGATGTTATATTTTGAATTATTTGAAAAGTGATTGTTACTTTTTTCCTTCTTTATTTTTAGAAACTGTTTTCTGGCACGACATATATGAAAGTACGTAAATTCACTGTCAATTAATCAATATATTATATGATATAATTATGATTGCATGGAAATGTATGTTCGTGTATCATTTACAATAATTCATTTATCTAATATTTGTCAATTATTCATTTGTTTATTCTTGTTTCATTATAAAATGTAGCCTGCAGTGATACTGAACCATGCTCTAATCCAAACGAATACACATGCACCTTGTATGAACCTGAAAATAAAATGAGAGGCTATTGCGAACCAAGTGAGTAAAAATTATCAACTTGGAGAGATTGACACTCTCGACATACAAAAAAAAAAGATTCACGCCGCATTTGTGTCTCACCGACTCTTATGGTGAAACTCCCAGTAGATTCTTGAATTTTTTTCTATCATTTATTTCAACCAATTTGAAAAATAATTATCAAGTACATGTCATCGGATTTTCCTTTTCTTTTTTTAAATAGAAGAAGTACATTAAATGTAAGCGCGTATGTAAATTCATTGTCAATCAAACAATTATATAATTATAATTGCATGGAAATATATGCTCGTGTATCATTTACAATAATTAATTTATCAAATATTCATCAATTATTCGTTTGTTTATTTTTATTCCATTATAAATTGTAGGGTGCAATAGTGATAGAAGTTGCTCTAATAAAAATCACAGATGCGTGTGGAGCGTCAAGTTCTATTTCAATCAATTTTGCCTACAAAGTAAGTAAAAATTATCAACTTGGAGGGATTGACACTCTCGACATGCAAAAAAAAAAGTTCCACACCATATTAGTATCTCACCGACTCTTATGGTGAAACTTTCAGTGGACTCTTGATATTTTATCTATCATTCATTCCAAACAATTTAAAAACTCATCATTAAATATATATATTTTCTCTTTTTCAGTAACGGACGATGAATGGGATCTATTGGATGGTAAGTAAATTCATTAATGATTGTGATAACAAAGATAATAGGAATAAATCACCACACATTTTTCATCAATTATTTCCCTACTCTTTGTCATTCTGAAATTCAGAGTTCTACAGTGATAGTAATTAACTAATTAAGTTAAATAATCATGACAACTTGAAAATCTATGTTTATGTATCATTTACAGCAAACAAATTGATAAATATTGATTAATTCTTTGTTTCTTTTTTTTTTTTCTTTTATTTCAACAATTAGATTGTAATGATCACAAGTGCGACAATGACCGGTTCTGTCATCATACCACCGGAAAGAGTTCAACGAAATGTTTATATTAGTGATATTTCAGACCGTTCTTCATGAATTCCGTGGGATTGATATCCCCTGAAAATTCGAAAAACAGATTGTAATCATATCTATATACAGGACAAAACACTCGACGAACTATCGCACGCCGTTAGTGTTTTCAATCGTCAGAATAATAATAGTTTAGATAAAAACTAAATCACCGAAAAAAAAAATAATATTGAAATTGATTGTAAATATTTGTATTATCATTAAAACCAAAATAATTAATATAAATTATGATTTATGATAAAATTAAAACTTTTGTGCTCAGGGAATAGGACTTTTTTCCTATTTATTATAATAATGAATATAATTGTTGACATTTTCAATTATATTAGTATAAAAAACTAATTCAGTATAGTCAAAACGAATTTTAATTTGTAGAATTGTAATTCAATTGAATAAAAATGAATGTTAGCTCATCTGTATTTTAAGCAATCTAATAATATTTGGTAAAATTTTTATTTTATAAATTGATGTAGAGTACATTTCGATTATAATGTAGCTAATTCAAAAATCAAGCATTGCTTAATCATAAGAATTCATACATATAAAATTAATATCATCACATAAATGAAAATTTATGATTATCTATAATGTAAAATTTATACACAAACTCCCAATGTCATAAAAATTGAATTAGATGAATTCCAATCGAATAAAAAAATAAAATATAAATTTATATGACATTTATATATAATTCAAAAAGGTATAACAAAATTGTTTATTGGAAGAAGATGTAAAGCTTCTAACAAACAATATAATAAAATAGAATGATTGTCATTATAAAATATTTCAATATATATAAACAAAAAAAATTCGGGAATCATTACCATTTTCTAACGAGGACAACTATAGAACACATAATGAAGACAGCTGTGCTGTTGACAGGTACTTTCAGATTTTTTTTACATGAAAAGTGAACATAAATACATTACAAGGTAACTTTCTTTTTTTGCAGCCAGTTATCACTCCAAGAAAATCGTGATAATTCTGAGGATTTAGAGAATATAAATGAAGTAATAACCTGTGATGATGATGATGATGATGATGATGAACATTTGAGCAGTGCAGTAGGTAAGCACGAAAACAAAAGAACATATAATTCTTTATATAAAAATATAATAATTAATTCATATTAATTCGAAATATTTTATTTATAAGTGATGAAGATGATATAAACGTGTCAGAATATTTCGGAACAAATATAAATAATGAGACTAGTGAAGAAAATACAGTAGTGATAAGTGACATTGGTGATATTTTTGAAAAGAATAATGATGAAATGGAAGTAGACGCCGACGGAGATGAAGAAAATCAACCATTATACCCTGGTGCGCGAATTAGTTGGGGGAAAAGTATGGCAGCGATTTTAACATTTTTCTTGCGTCATTCTTTGTCTGGGATTGGATTAGTGGATCTCTTAGAATTAATTGAAGTACATTGTTTGACACCAAATTTGTGCAAAAATAGCCGGTATTCATTCAAAAAATATTTTTCCTCAATCGAGACACCCCTTAAAAGACATTTTTATTGCTCCAATTTTTTTTGCCCATTAAGTGATGAATTAAATGTACATTGGGAAGTATGTCCCGCTGCTTTTAGAGGAAGGAGTTATTTTATAGAAATACCCATCATAAATCAATTACAAAAATTATATAATCGATCCGATTTCATTCACGGATTACAATCGCGATTCGATAGAAGAAAAATAAAAATAGAAAATCATGAAGATATATACAATGGACAAATTTACCAAAACGAATGTCAACTTGGAGGAAAATTATCTGACCCGGATAATATATCTTTTACATGAAACACAGATGGATTATCATTATTCAAGTCATCAAATTTTCAGATTTGGCCATTTTATTTGAGTATTAATGAACTTCCATTCAATTGAAGAACAAAAAAAGAAAATCTTTGGTTAGGTGGGTTATGGTTTGGACCAAAAAAACCTCTTCCCGCATTATTTTTACATTCATTATCACGAGAATTACAACAATTGAGTAATGGAGTTGTTTTCAATGTACCGATGCTTGAATCATCTTTACGTGTTGGAGGACATGTAATCGGTAGCACATATGACTTACCCGCGAAAGCATTGTTTTTAAACATGAAACAATTTAATAGCTTCTACGGATGTTAAAAATGTAAAATCCGCGTAGAAAAATTTGAGAACACGAAAATTTCAATTTATAAATTCAAGAAACCCTTGAGTATGCGAATTCAAGAAGAAACTATAGAATTCGCTTTAGAGGCCATAACAACGAAACAAGAAAATGTATATGTTGTGAAAGGCCTCAGCGCGATTGCATCATTTTGTCCTAATTCCATTCGAGCAACCTCAGTAGATGTAATGCATTGCGTATATTTGGAAGTCGTAAGATCAATACTGCAATTATAGTTTTTTATGAAACCAAATAATTGTGAGTGTTCATTGACAAACTTAGGTCCTGTTGTGGATTAAATGATTTGTACAATGACACCACTGTCATACATTCAAAGATTACCACGATTAATTAGTGATCACCTACAATATTGGAAGGCTCAAGAACTTAAAACATGGTTTTATTATTATTCGCTACCAATATTACAAATATTTATGAAACCGAATTATTATAAACATTATCAATTGTTAGTAAATGGCGTTTCATTATTAAATCAATCCAATATATCAAATCAGATGATCGATCAAGCGCAACAATTATTATCAGATTTTGTTCAACAATTCTCCAATTTATATAGTAATAAATATATGACATGTAATTTACATCATTTATTACATCTAGCCGAAACTTTTCGAGATTTTGGGCCGTTGTGGGTTATATCGTTCTCCGTTTGAAAATATGAATGGCGAATTATGTAGTTTAGTGACAGGAACAAGATTTTCTGGATTACAAATATCTACTGGATTGTCTTATTTTATGGCTATACCAATGTTATTCGAAAAAATTGATCCGGACCATGCAGTTTATGAATAAATTCATAAGCTTAACCGTTTGAGTCCCAGAGGTATTGAAAAAACACTGTTTAAGAATCCCAAACAGCGCAACCGCGCTTTTTCTAAATGATTTCGAAATGTGCTGGGTTTTTCTCGACGTAAAATCTCAACAGCGCGATCGCGCTCCTTGGGACTCACACGGTTAATAACCCACAAAAGAAATATAAATCCCATATCATCTTATCAAAACTATTAGAACCTTGAATAAGTTCTCGCTGTTTCTTCAAAGATGACAGTAGCACTACTCCGTGCATGGAATTTCAAATGGTAACGCACATGCAAGGAAGTACTGTATCTAACCTTAAATTTCAGTGTATGATAGTTCACTTTAGTGTTAACAAAATAAGTTTTTATTAGCTCTGAAAATGTCTACTTTTGTGCCAAACAAAGTGTATTTGCGGGGAATTTTATTGCACTACTTTATTCAAAAGAAATCTGCAGCTGAAGCACATAGAATTCTTGTTGAGACTTATGGTGACAATGCTCTGTCGGATACGACATGCAGAGACTGGTTTCGACGCTTCAAAAATAATGATTTTGAACTTAAGGATAAAGAACGTTCTGGCGCACCGAAAAAATTTGGAGACAAAGAATTGGAGGAATTACTCGATGGAGACCGATCTCAAACGCCATCAGAACTTGGAAAAACACAAATATTTAACAAGTTTATAGTATAAAACTCGTTGAAAATCTCCATTAAACATCATTAAGTGACCGACACGCTTAATGTGTCTTTAATGTTATAATTATTAATTATTCGTTAAGTGATGGTCGTCGCTGTATATTACATATAAATTGATGAACAGAATGAAATTCAATTTTCATACTATAATGTTTATTTATTAATTTTTACATTTATTGTTTATCCATATATACATGTATGCAGATGTTTATGTATGTGGTAAAATAGTTGATTATATATTCGAAAAATCATATATGAAATATATGTATTGAGTCATCTTGTATATGATATTATTTAATACAATATATTACAATTACTTTTTAGAAAATTAATTTCTCTGAGAATGCAAAAAATAATTAATCCCGTATAAATAATGCTGAGAAGATAATGAAAAAATACGCATTATTTCATTTTTTTGATTATTTGTTTTTTTTTTTTGTTTTTTTTTTTCTTGACTACCGTAGATAATAAATGACGCTGGAGTGACGGCCGAACTCGGAAATGAAAATGCCCTCACCGAGTCGTACTAAAAATGTCGATGTACAGGTAACACTGAAATATCTGTTATGGATGAAATTGTTGTAAAACATATTTCAAGTATTACCAATTTAGTATAAGGAAAAAACTATTGACAAGTGATAAGCTGTCGGACGGAACGCGGTTGCTATAGCCACAATTTCCACAGTTATACACATTATTGGTGAGGTTTGGATCATTTAGGGAAAGACTTTGTTCACGATAAATAATAAAGAGGCTTTATTACCTGTAAACATACAAAACTAACTATTACTAACGACGGGTATCGGACATGGTTCTTTTATAATTAGTAGCGTCTCTCTCTACACAAGATGGTGTGTCACATACACTGCCATTTACCTTAGGTACACTGTACACTATAAATGTATCTTCTGTAATTCCTCAATAATTTTGAATGAATCAATGAAAAAATTTAATATTTATGGAAATGAAATATCAATGTCATTGATATTGAACAAAAAAATATAAATGTTTGAAAATTTTGATCATGTTTCAATGCAATAAATACGATGAATCATTTTACATGAATTTTTTTTGTTGTATAGAAAAATATAATGAAAACTGGAGGATGGCGATATGCTATCTGTTTATACAGAACAAAAATATTGAGAAACTTCAATTTTTAAAATGCAATAAAAGTATTTGTAGCGGTATATACTGAAGAATTATCATGCCCCAGGCACAATATTAATTGACTCATAGAATACATTACTTTACAATTAGAGATACTCATCAAATTCTTTTCTATGCTGAACTTCATTACTTTGAAAATTGGTGACGTCTAATACGGATTAAGATTATAATTGACGTTATCTTTGGTTGAATACGATTTTCCTATCCATATAACATCAATGATAACCTTGAAAAATTCCCAGTTATATTAGTATTAATCGGATTTTAATGATTCTACGATAAACTCCAGTAATATATAAGAGCACACGCATAGCCGCTAATTTCAGTATTAAAGTAAAGTCTTTGTAGTGACATCATATCACAAATCTTCAATTCAAATTTTCGATTGAAAAGAAAAAAAAAACTATGAAGTTGCAGAATACATTATTGACTGCAACTGCAATATGTTATTATATTTTGTTGTTTTTACAACCAGCTGATGTAAGTTTTCTACTGTTTTTTTTTGTTTGTTTGTTCCAAAGAATACATTTCATTTTTTTTATTTACAGTAATTAATTATGTTTACATGTTACAGTCATATGCTACCCGTGAGCTTAGTGAGTGGAATTATAATAAACCAAAAAAATATTTTTTTATCCATTATATATTTCGAATTATTTGAAAATTGATTATTACTTTTTCCCTCCCTTGTTCCTAGAAACTACTACGACCGTTCCGACTTTTAACAACAGTAAATTCACTGCCAATCAATCAATAATATAGTTATAATTGCATGAAAATATATGTTTGTGTATCATTCACAATACTTCATTCATCAAATATTTATAAATCATTCATTTGTTTATTTTTATTTTATTATAAATTGTAGGGTGCGATTATCGAAAAACGTGCTCTAATCCAGACAAATACACATGCTCCTCGATTGGATTCAAATATATAGTGGAAGGCTTTTGCGTACCAAGTGAGTAAAAATTATCAGCTTGGAGAGATTGACACTCTCGACATACACAAAAAAAAGATCCACACCACATTTGTGTCTCACCGACTCTTATGGTGAAACTCCCAGTGGACTCTTGATATTTTTTCTATCATTCATTTCAACCAATTTGAAAAATAATTATCAAGTATGTGTCCTTCGTTTCTCCTTTTTTTTTTTTTTTTTGAATAAAAAAAGTACACAAGGTGTGAACGCGTATGTAAATTCATTATCAATCAAACCATTATATAATTATAAGTGTATGAAAATTTTCGTTCGTGTATAATTTACAATAATTAATTTACTAAATATTTATTAACTATTCATTTGTTCATTTTTATTTCATTATAAAATGTAGGTTGCAAGAGTGATGGGAGTTGCTCAAATGAAAATCACAGATGCGTGCGGAACGTAGGCTACCCTTACGGTCATATTTGCGTACCAAGTAAGTGAAAATTATCAACTTGGACAGATTGACACTCTCGACATACAAAAAAAAAGATCCGCATCAAATCTTCATCTCACTGACTGTTAAAGTGAAACTTTCAGTGGACTCTTGATATTCCATCTATCATTCATTTTAAACAATTTAAAAACCTATTATTAAATATATATATTTTCTTTTTTTTTAGTAACGAAAGATGAATGGGATCTATTGGATGGTAAGTAAATTCATTAATGATTGTGATAACAAAGATAATAGGAATAAATCACCACACATTTTTCATCAATTATTTCCCTACTCTTTGTCATTCTGAAATTCAGAGTTCTACAGTGATAGTAATTAACTAATTAAGTTAAATAATCATGACAACTTGAAAATCTATGTTTATGTATCATTTACAGTAAACAAATTGATAAATATTGATTAATTCTTTGTTTCTTTTTTTTTTTTCTTTTATTTCAACAATCAGGCTGTCATATCAACGAGGGAATTTTTGATTGCTTCTATCCTAAGAGCTGTTTTTCTCGTATTCCTCTAGGCAGCTGGCCGGGATTCAAATGTTTAAAACATAGTGATATGTCAGCCCGTTCTTCATGAATCTCGTGGAATTGATATCCCCTGAAAATGCGAAAAACACATTATAATTATATCTATACATAGGACAAAACACTCGGTGAACTCTAGATGTTTCAATGGTCTCAATAATTATGAATATATGTAATTGATGAATTTGTTTTACTCCACTTGTGTACTTAAACTACGATATTGAAACAATAAAATGAAATAGAATAATTGTCAGAACAAGATATTTCAATAGATTTTTGTGCTTTTCTTTTCTGATCCTTTTCATTTTAAATTATTGGATACCATAAATTATGTGTGATACATAAAATAATACGAATTAATCTACTTATATGATCGGTTCTTAACATGATAATGTATAATTATTTTTTTGATTTGATAAAGTGGAATTCACTCAAGTTCTATGAAACAATAATATCCATTGCTTTCTCGTATTTTACCAAAGATAACGTCAATTATAATCTTAATGACTTTACCAACACAGTCATCTGAAACTTTGCACAAAATTTGGGTTTAGTTCCAACGACTATATATATTCATAATTGTTAATACTTATTTTATGATTAAGAAAAAAAAAATCAGGAAATCAATGTTCAAAATCTTTATTTATCGTTATTTTTTTTGTTTTGTTTATATTAATATAATATTTTCATTGCCTTTTTCACATAGCAATAAAAAAAATGAGCCTTAATAAAAATAATAATAATTACTATCCTACAGTTGCTCTGTACTTTTTCACATCAGGATATTTTCAAATATATATATTTTTTTTTATTATAATAGCGTTAGGTTTCTTGTAAACTCGATTGTCGAACACGTCCAAAATTAATGGGCATTCAACAATGAATATTTTGTTTTTTCTGACAATTTACAATCACATAAAAAAATACATTCGGCTACAATGGATTTTTTATTCTTTTTTAAAGGTTATATGGGGATAATATCGAATGATGTAGAAAAAAAAAGAAACTGATAGCTAGTGAGTATTACCATACGACACACTTAGATTTCGGATTCATCTTTGATCCTACAGGACAATTAAAGTCTTTTGCAAAATCAATTATATTCGAAAACGCTCCCAAAATTCGAAATTTACTCAGACTATGCTCTTCATAATTAATTAAAGCTCTATGAAATTTTGGACGATATTTCGCACATTGCATGTTTGCTGCACTTATCCAAAATAATTGTTTAGGATTGTAATGGAGCCCAGGAAGTGTTTGTTCCTCTCCATTTTTCGATACCCATTTTTCATAAGCTAAATATGAAACTTTGATGCCACCATTATCAGCAATATTTTCATCCTGTGTACTAGTTCCATTTAACTATGGAAAAAGATAATATTTGAATTGATCATGAATGCACGAGATAATTTTTTTGTGTAACAATTCTATGCATATGTTATCTTACGTTTAATCCCACTTCCGCATCTGTATAATTGCTATATTGATCGATGAGACATTGAACTTTCTCCAAATACTTTTCATAAGTCGTTTCCTCCCACCAGTCCACAAGATTTCCGTCCTTATCGAATTCAACTCTTTCACTGTCGAATCCATGTGTTATTTCGTGTCCTATAACAAATCCAATTCCACCGTAATTCATATATTTAGGCCGCTTACTATCGAAGGATTTCCCTTGGAGAATTGCAGCCGGGATAACTAAAAAATGAAAATATATATTTATGAATAACTATATTAGCCCAAAACTCATGACAATAATTGAACATGGAATGAAAAAAGATATAACTCACTAATACTATTTTCTAAATATTTGTGAAAGGCATTGGCAACCGTTGGTGACGAACGAGATCTCCAGTCACTTTTGTTAACTGGTTTCCTAAACTCGCTGCACTCATAATTCATAATGAATAATTTCACGTTCAAAAAATTTTGTAAATAATTGTCACCACTCAATTCTAAATCACTATAGAACTCTTCCAGTTTGTTATCATCTAAAAGTTCATCCGGATAAGCAATGTGTGTGGTCATGGAAGCAGCTTTATCTAAAGCGCTTTTACGAGTGTTTTCATCCATCCAATTAGCCTAAAATCACGAAATTTTAAATTGAGAAATAATTGGAATTAATTGATATATTTATCATAACTCCATTGAATGATTCCACGTAACAAACCTGCTTCAGAACTTCATGAAATTGATCTCTAATGTTTTTCACCATATCAATAACATTTTTCTTTGCATCTTCATTGAAATATTTTTTAACGTAAAGTGAACCAACGCTCAATGATAAACTGTTGTCAACAGTATTAACACATTCTTTCCATCTGGCTTCTCTCTCAGAGATACCATATCTTTTTGTATTATATTCTAATTGTTTTTTTCGAATGTTCTCATTTAAAAAACTAACCGATTCAAAAACCACTCGCCACATTGCATAATTTGCTTGTGTTCTTTTTGGAGTTTTATTCAGAAGTTTTTCAAAATCTGATATATAACTTGAATAAACAAAAATTATGGTTTCGTTATCATATATTTCGGCTTTGGGTCCAAGCCATTTGTTGAAATATTCTTTCCATCGAATACTGGGATAATCAGTGGACAATTGTTGGATACTCCTGATATCATATGGTAAAGTATCATTAGGACGTTTTTCGTCTAGTAGAGGAATCTGAAATATATCAATGTTATATTGAATAAAACCAAGTATTTTATTTAATGTACAGAGTTTAATACTCATAGTTAGCATAATCATTACATTCACAAGTGCTTTCTGGAATGCAAGTGATTTAAAGAATTCTGTCGTTGCATTTTCCCTCGATGCTCCAAGAATTACAGCAATATCAATCATATAGTCAGCATATACATTTAATATTGTCTCATCTTTTCCCTCGATTGATAATTCATCTGGCAATAGAAATTTCGGTCGATTCAACTAAAATATATATATATATATATTATGATTATCTTTTAATTTGAACAAATACAATTATATTTGAATAATGAAGCAGTTTTACGCTTACAATTAAGACTTTTCTGGTGTTATTTTCTATATCTGGAGCAATGCGGAGATCAAAAAAATAATTCGTTGAGAATCCTATCTCACGAAGTTTGGATACTGTTTGAATCCAATCAAAATCATTTTCATTCCAATTATCACCCTCGAGGACTGGCCATCCACCTACTTTTTGCAATATTTTCAAAAGTGGCTTAAAACCCTGCTCCTCAATCGCGTCTACAAATGAAATTTAATCAAAAATATTCTTATAATTATTTATTCATTCATTTCAATTATTATTTTTAAATAAATATTTTACAATTATTCTTACTTTTATCCATACAAGACTTGTAAAAGTCCTTGACAAGTTTAGTAGGTTTACGTTCATCAGTCCTAATTGGTTCCTCCATTACTTTTCTCAATTGCCCTCGTATTTTATCTCTAAATACAGTATTCCATTGAACATACACTTGATCATCAGGTATAGTAGTTCTTTGTATGAAATTTCCACATGCAAATTTATAAAAATCATCACATGGGTCAATACTACTATCCATATCGTCAAGAAGTTGAGATGCTGAAAGAAATTAATAAAACAAGTAAAAAATGATTAGATCATTCGTTTACAATTAACAAAAATATATAAACTCAATTTATTTTTGACTCACCGGCATGAATACACGCTGGTGTGTAGCATATATTGTTTGGTACTCTTGCGACTTTTGGTAATTGTGATTGTGTGGAATTAGGACTGTATGAGCCAATGCAGGGTGATGCCAGGACATTAGGAAGGACAAACGTAATGACCAAATATATAAGTAGAATCCACCATGTTGAATTCCTGTAAAATTAATTTTATCCGATAGAAGCATTTTTTTTTTCGTTTCCTCCTTTTCTCTTGATTGTTATTACTTTTGTTTATTATTCAATTCTTTCCAGCTTCTCTTATAATATTTTACCGACACATCAAAAATATATATTTATTTCATATATATATATATATATATATGCATCATGAATTCATATTGACTTACCCGGAGCATTTCAAATGACTTGTGCCATAGCTAAATGAATAAATAGTTCCTAACAACTATTATATTTACTTTATTTGTTATTAAATCATTATTATTTTTTTCGTATAAATTCATAATGAAATGCCATTGTGTGAAATAATTATTCTTAAGATATGTAGAAAAAATTTTTACGTATAATTCATGGAATGTGCTGTGTATGACGTGTTATTTTTTTTTTTTACTTGATATTTTGGAAGAAAAAAAATTTAATTGAAACAAAATAAAAAATATTGTATGTATATGAATTATATATATTTTTATTATTTTATATATAATTTTTATGTGATATTTGTAAGATTCAAAATTATAATAGATGAAATAATTATGTGACCTGAATTATTTAAAACCATTGACATAACCAATTAATTTGTTAATGACACGTGTCATGTAGTACTACATAAATTTGTAATGAAACAAAACTTTTATTTCACAATACTGGGACAATGCTAAATTATTTTAAATTGAAAATAAAAAATATATATATATTTCATTTAAATATTATTATAAATCTTATAAAAATAATTTATCTTATTGTGATTTATGCAAGTATTCAACGCAGTGAATAGTGTCATATTGACCAGTACGAGTGTAGAAATTCAATTTTAGCTAATATCAAATATTTCGCTTCAATAACTGGACAATCATGTTAAATTCATCATGGGATTTTGATTGGTGTCTATAGCACCGTATATTTCATATGAATTTTACAATTAATTCATAGATAAAAAATAATGAAGACGATTATTATTATTTTAGTTTCTTTCTTTTGTGTGAAGTGAATCAAGTTTTTCCCAGAAATCTATTCATTCAAATAAACTCATATTAATGTATTAAAATTGAAATGACGCACATTGTATATAAATACATTACGAATGATAATCTAAAGAATATTTTTACAATTAATTTTTCCCATTATTTTCATATTATATTTTTGTCTTTTCCTTTGTTTTTTCTTCATTCATATCCACTCATTTCATCATTATCATGGAATTTTTCTGATAAGCGTATTCTAACACTTAATTTATTTTTGATGAATCTTATCGTAGGCGTTAATCATTCTTTTTTAATGACTCTACCATTTAAATGACAATAATCAAATTACTCTATTGTGAGAATAATCATGATTAATTAGAACTATCTTTTGCCCGCTACTTCGTAAGCACATCAAATTTCGTGTCATAAAAATTTCGATCGTTCAGAGACTTGAAACCTGGACCCTTTGATTAGAAGTTCAATGCTCTAATCAATTCAGTTCGATGAAAAATGTTTTGTTTTTTACCATGTATACGACTAAATGATTACTCGAAGTTATCAGTGAATGAATGAATTCTTTTACATTTACATTCTTGTGAATGTATCAAAAAGGATACTTTATCGGTTAGAATCCAACTATCAATAAATGGAAGAATTTTTTTAGATTTACTTCTAGACGGCGTATAAAAAAAAAACCTACATCAGTTTTTGAATTAAATCTTCAGAAACAAAACTGTGTAAAGCGCTCAAAATTTCGTGTAGTAGTTTCTGCGTGATGCCCGAACAAATTTACATACAGACGAACAGACAGACAGACCAAATTCTAAAAATTGTTGTTTTTGGCTTCTACTATCATAAATAATAGAGATTGTAGTCAAATATTTAATAATTTAAAAAAATAATAATAAAATACCAATAATAAATACGCATGATGATAATGATAAAATTTATATTTGATTTTAGCAAAATTATTGAAAAAAAAAATGTTTTTTTTATTGAAAAATTGAATATTGAATGTAATATTTCTAAGATTTCAGATTTGAAAAAAAAAAAAGAAAAAAAGGAAAAAAAATCTGTACACGTGAATTTACAATTCCAACACATTCAAATATTATCTATACAATTTAGATTAAAAGTTAAGTAATTTAAAAGTTACTTGGACGTTAATGAAAATTATAAACAAACCCCAATGTAACATAAAGTGATTAATTATGTATCTTAATAAATTAAATAATAAATGAAAATGTACCGATATTTCGCGTAATTTCAATGCATGGGTTGCGACGTTTTTTTATCATTGAGAATATAAAATAGACGTGCATTGAAATCTCATATAATCATTCACATGAATAAAATACATACAATTTCCACTGCAATGATATATTTAAATATATATAATATAATATATTGACTTACTTGATTGCTGTATGTTTCATGTTATTCGTCATTTATAACAAATTATTATTACCACTTTTTAATAAACTCACTACAACATAACACTTTACTTAATCAAGACACCACGTCCACATCACAACAAATATCAACTAAATATTATTTTATGTGTATTTAATTATATTTTATTGTTTTAATATCTTAAATTATTTCTATTTTCAACTGAATCGGCGGGAGAGACGGTACACAGGTGTGGATGAATTGGATTGGAGCGTAACTACTGAATTGAACGAGTGCGCGCACTTTTGTTCTGTCCAGTGTATTTGAACGACCACTCCCTCCCAATCACATTTTCTCTCCCTTATATTTTTTTTTATTGTTTATTATATTTAAATTGGTGAATTAAACATATAAAACAAAAAAAAAATATAATCAATCAAATAAATAAATTATACATTAATTGCGAAATTTATGATTAGAATTGCATATTCGATTACTCGTGAAAATCAAAAATCAAATCAAATTTCAATTATGGAATTATCATTTTATCTCAATTGATTTGATAAAATTCATTTGAATTATATTGTCAATAAATACAAGAAAAAAAAATTGAATGACATTACGTACATTCTTGAGAGTATAGTCAAAAAGACACAATAATACAAATATGAATCAAACGAATTTACGATTGATCAATTATTTTGATCAGACAAGTATCAATATTGACAATATCAATATCAATTCTAGAGGTCAAGATAATTATCAAAAATAATATTCACAGGCGAAAGTAAACTAAATCAATGAAACAACTTCTCATCACTATCGTCAAGAAGCTGAAACTTTTTCCTAGATTCTTTTTTTCTTCCACTCTGTCTTCCTTTTTTTTCATCAATTTTTCAATCAACCCTTTCGCTCTTGTAGAGACATATAAGTCCCACCTCATATGCTCATAAATTTCTGTAGCGGCTGAAGTTAATCCAAAAACTTATAACTACTTATAACTGGAATAATTCATTAGTCTATATTCATACTTTAATTTCATAATGCGCGGCAACATAGGAAATATACGTACGTGTTATTTTTTCAATATTATGTCAGTTGTTTTCGAATAAACGAAAAAGACCCCTGAAATCCTACGAGCTTCAGGAGTAATTTACCACTATGCATGGATTGTTTCACACCATTTCATTGTTAGTCTCAGTCACTGATGGGACATATTGATCCCATTTTTTTTGTTAAAATTAAATGAAAAATTAAACATATTCCACTGTATTTATATTCTGCCTTGTAATATCTTCTTCGTCCACTTCAAAAAAATGACCAGGAACTGAAAAAAAAAAGTCGGATTGAAAGAGTTAAGTAAAATCTATATATTATAGATATATTTTATCATAAAATCAGAGTTAGATTACGAAAAAAATAGAAAGAATAGTTGGCCCACGATGAGACTCGTGATATTGAACGCAGAATAAATCAAAGTTTTTTTGTTTATCACCAAAAAATATTATTCTCCCAACCCAAAGATCATGAATATTGATTTATCTTTTTTTTCTTTACAATCGTGAATGGAAAATGCGAAATAATGCTTGTTTTTCTCATTTGAATATAGGAATAAAGAAATACATAAATTTATTGACAAAAGAAATATATTTTTCATAATTAACAAAACAAAATTATTTTTTTGTATTAAACATTGAAAAGTTTAAATATTTTTGGCACTCATTCATAAAAGTGGATCGGTAGAATCATCTCTTTCATATAAACGTGTCAGTAAAACCTATATAAATAATTTTACCGACAATTTCTAAGCCCTCTAGCCGGCATTGACATCGCTCAATGTCGTTTAGCTTCGTTTCAGTTCGGAGAACGACGAGTTTGTTTTTGCTCTATAAAGCAAAATATATATATATATAATTAATAAATGTTTTGTATTAATAATTACAGAAGAAGAAACTAATGGAAAATTTAAATTGCAAAAATAATTATAAATAGAGAAATAAATTAGAAAGAAAAATTTCACCATGATGGACTCGAAAATCCAGACCTTTCGATGGGAAACCAAGCAGTTTGACCACATGACCACAGCTCATGTCTCAATAAAGTTTTAAATATAATATATATAAGTAACATTTCTATATTAGTAAGAAAAAAAATATATAAATACAATGTATTAATACTTGACGTTTTATTTATTCATTCATTCATATTCTATCAATATTTTATCAATTGAATGTTTTTAAGAGGCATGAACGATGCAACGAAATATTTCGTATTTTTATATTTTGAATAAATATTATTGAAAAATGTGTAAGATCCAGGTATACGGTGCAATTGGTAAAAAGGTCCGAACGCTCATCATATGACAGCGTACAAATCTTTATGCAAAGACTGTAATGAGAAAGAAAGAGAGATATAAAAATGAAATTTGTTTCTTACTTGTATGTGTGCATACTTGTATGAATATTGTGTATTCGTATATACTAGATAAATGCATTGTTCACATTTGGTTCTCGATGGTGTAGTGAGTTGTTATTATTATTTTCTGGTGGCTCTAATTTATATTTGAAAAATAATATGTATGAGCATAATGATTGTATGTGTGTGGATTTACGAAAATATTTAAATTTTGATTTAAAACCAAAAAAATGATGAATAAAAATCTGAAACATTGATTCCTAGTTTTTTTTTCTTCGTGATCATAAAATAATTACTAGGAATTATATGATTTTGAAAATAATATAAAATCTGTAAGTAAGTAATGTTTTTCCTTTCAGTAGAGCAAAATATCATAATAATTTCCACTGGGCATGAATTTTTAAAACAGGAAATAGAGAGAATGACGCATGTAAATAAATATGTATTTAATAAGTAGAAATAACATTTTATCTATAGATATATTTGTGTATATTTCTTTCATATATCTATAATTTATCATTAATAATTATAAACTATGAACAGCCGTCCTCCAAAGTAATTGTCCTCATCATACTACAAATAATATATTTTATTCATCTCAAATTTATAAACAATGAAGTATGAATATTATGAAATTATTTATGCAATATGAACAATTTTATATTGAAAAATTCGATTAAATATATTCTTTTATATTTTATTTTCTCATGATTTAGACAAAAATAATCCAATAAGTACCACTTCAAATTCAATTCTTAGGGTTCCATCATATTAAACATATATTTCCGTCTGCATAGCTATAATACAGTCATGTATAATCAACACCTCGTAAAAAGATATATATAAGATCGTAAATGGGAGGTAGCTAGGGAATATACACAAATATTTTCGTAGGTTTTGTCTGTGATATGTTATTAAAAAAAAATTCGCCGCATGGAAGTTACATATGTAACCAACAATCATTGATTTATGCGGGTTTTTCAACTTTAAATTCCGAAAGTAAATTGAAATAAAACACACTTAGAATTGAAATTTTGTTTGAACTTTTATTTCAAAATGAAGTTTGGTTTATGTCATTATGTGTGGAATACAACATCATTCAAATGACCACCTAGGGCTTCCTCGCAGACCTTGATTCGAAACAGGTAATTTTCGATAACTTTTCGGCACATTTGGGGCGGTATCTCGGCCATAACTTGACGAATGTTGTCGTTCAAATGTTCAAGAGTTTGCGGAGAATCGGCATAGACACGGTCTTTCGCATAACCCCACAAAAAAAAGTCCAATGGGTTCAAATCGCATGACCTCGACGGCCAATTGGCATCACTAAAACGCGAAATTATGCGTCCTTCAAATTTTGATCGCAATATGGCCATGTTCGGTCGTGTTGTATGGCACGTGGCACCGTCCTGCTGGAACCACATGTCATCCGTATCCATATCTTCAATTTCTGGCCAGAAAAAATCGGTTAACATGTTGCCATAGCGCTCACCATTCACGGTTACCATCTCGCCGTCCTCGTTTTCAAAGAAATACGGCCCGATGACTCCACCAGACCATAATGCACACCAAACAGTGACTTTTGGCGGATGCAATGGCCGCTCAACAATCACGTGTGGGTTTTCTGAGCCCCATATACGGAAATTTTGGGTGTTCACATAGCCACCAAGCTCAAAATGTGCTTCACCGCTGAAGAAAATTTGATGCGAAAATTCAGCATTTTACTGCTGTTGTTCCTTCACCCAATCGACGTATGCCCGACGCATTCCATGGTCACCACGCCCTAATTTTTGCACCAGCTGGACTTTATATGGATGCAGGTGCAAATCCAAATGCAAAATTCGCCACAATGATGTGTTTGACAAGCTCAATTGTTGAGCACGTCGTGGAATCGAAACATTCGGGTCTTCCTCCACACTGGCAGCAACAGCAGCAATATTTTCGGCTGAACGCACATTACGATGGTGCACAGGTCTCACAATATCTGCTACGGACCCAGTTTCTTTGAATTTACGCACAACATTGGCAATTGTGTGCTCTGTAGGCCGCCCATGACGACCAAAATCTGTCCGTAATGCTCGAAAAACATTTACTGGTTTTTCACCATTTTTGTAGTATAATTTCACAAAATTAACACGTTGTGCGATGCTAAAACGATCCATATTGTAAAATGGCAAACATTCAACTAATGATATGACGCTTTGGTTGACAGATATGTCAAACGGTTGTCAAGCGCAGGGTCTATACTTTCGGAAGCCCGAAGTGAAAAACCCGGTATTTAAGATGAATATTTATAAATAAATTACATGCTAAACAAAAAAATATGTATATTAATTAATTAACAAAAAACTTTAATTTCAACTGAACAAAAAAAGTTACTTTTTTATATTAAATGCTAAAAAGTTTAAATATTTTTGGCGGTCATTCGTACAAATGTGTTGGTAAGACCATCTTTTTCATATAAATATGTCGGTAAAACTATATTTAAATTATTTTACCGACAATATCTTAGCCTTCTAGCCGGCATCGTCATCGTTCGACGTCGACCAACTTCGTTTCAATGCGGAAAAAGCTGACAGAAATATACTGTCCATCTTTTTCCACTGTCCGAAGCTAGCCGAATCACGCTTCCCACATGTACGTGGCTTGTACTTGTGTGTGTGTTCCCCCTCCATACGGCCATGCTACTGAAAACGTCCCGAATCTGGCCACACTGCTGGCATCACCGGTCAACGTGTTAACTCATAACAGTATTCACTTGAGTTACAAATAATAAATAGTACATAAAGCCCACCCACACACTCGATAGATTTATCTTGTACAATATGATTCGCGCCCATATTCAAATAATAATAGAACAAAATATACATTGAAATAAATATAATATTAACAAATTTTTTTTATTTGAATCGACATAAAATATTCGATTTTACATATAATATACAGTACAATTTGGAGAAATTATGATTGAAAATTAAAATGCAGAGTGAATTTAAGACTACAACAAGCATAAATTATATTAATGTCAGGCTATAGCATAATGATCAATCAATAAAAACTGTGTATTAAATAATTCCTTATAATTATTATACCCTTTGTATTTCAAATAGTTTCACGTCGGTATCATACCAAATTGGAGGATCAACATTTCTCAAATATATTACGCCCCACATGTACGTACGAAACCACGCAGTGGTACCAGCATTCGCTTGATATCTTCGTATAAGTATCGGATGTGGAACTGGCAAGAGTCCAACTAACGTTCCATGTTGCAGAAACTTTAAAATCTCACTCTCATCTGTTAGGCCCCTATACAATGGAAATAATAATATATTTCACATACCGATTTTCAATCAATTAAATAAAATATTTGACTTACTTATCAATACATATTTTTTCAACTTGAGGTACTAAAACTTGTAATAATCTCATAATTGTTTGCAATGGAAGTTTTGATTTCCATTGATAAACCCAATCACCCGATGGGGACCACTGATTATTCACACTTGATGTTTGCTCATCAGAAACTCTGATTCCTCCTCTCTGAAAAAAAAATTAAAAAATACATATATTTATATAGATAATTAATTATATTATTTAATAAAATGAACGAATTACTTGAACAATTGTATTTTGTTTAATTTCTTGATTATCTGCCCGTGCATTATCCTGTCTACCATTGACATTAGATACCGATTTATTGACATCAACATCAATTGACGGACTAAGAGGATGTGCAGATTCTTTTTCCGTCATATTTTCAATACCAGGCGTTTCCAATAATGTGGCTTTGAGTGTTCCAGGCTCAGCCGGTTGCGCTGGATGTGAACCCTCCATTGCAGCTTCACTGACATTCTCTGTTGATGGACTGGTTGATGGTATTTGCCTGCGTTGCCGTTTACTAAGTGACTTTGCAATTGTACTACAGTCACTTGGTAAATTTGCCAAAGCATGAAATACTTGTCTTTTACGAATTATTGTATAGACCAAATTGCTATTGCCGTCAAATTGATATTGAATGATATTGTTAAATATTTCAAGCAAGAAAAATACCAAATGATGATTGGTAGATGCGGAAAATAAAAACCACGGGGTACTAAATGCTTCAAGTAAATGTAAAAGTTTCGTACTGGCAACCATTGATAATGTTTTTAAGTATGGCGATACATTAACCAAAATTGTTAATAGACAATCAAATAGTGGCTGTAATCTTTGATGGCCTGTCGTAATTATTTTATGAAATACTGTTACAAGTAAATCCGCGTGTGTACCAGTAAACACTGGTATATCCATTGGTACAGTTGCTGTATAAGGTTTATTAAGTCTAACACCAAAATTACGTTCACCACTCAATAGAAGTAAAATAAATACTCCAATATGCATTAGTCCCACTCTTGCTGAAACATAAAAAAATGACAATAAATAAAATTTAATATAATTATAATTAATAAATTATCTAAATAATAATTAGCTCACATTGATCAGCGCGTGAGTCATTTAGATGATACAAAATAGGAACGAGTACTTCAAGTACATCCGAACTTTTTAGTACGTAATATAAAAATTTTTTATTATAATCACACATTTTCCAAAAGAATACGAGTAATTCTTGATGAAAGTGAACTTTTTTCGTTGAATTAGGCAAATACGTTTGGGTAAGTGGATTATTTAACAGTCTCGTAATGCCTTTTAGTACAAATTGAAAATCTAAAAAAAAAAAGTATTTATTTAGAAGACAATTTTTTTTTATAAATTATCAATTATTCTATCCAATTAATGTATAATGATATAACCTTCATCTCTGTGAATTCGACTTAAATAATTGATAAATAAATTATCTCCAGCAATATTTGATTCCTCTGAAGTTGCTGCACCACCACTGGTATCGTGATCCAAAGTGACAATTAATATTTGCAAGGCCACATCGACCAACGGTTCTAACGAATCAGTAAATAATAAATGATTGTATGGTACACCGAAACCAACTGGATTATAAGCACAAACTGTATTCAATAATGATGTAAACATTGGCAATGCATGACGATTTTCACTGCTTGTTAAATGTTGAATCCATTTATTTGGTGTTATTGATAAATCACTTGGTGGATTATACATTGTTTCACTGAAACATGTCAATAATAATTTCAATAGTTCGGTCCTATTTGAATCTAGCATTGGATAACGCGGAGGTGAATGTGCAAAACCCACTCCAGCCTCCCAAATATATTCACAACTGTCTATTGATTGTAATTCATCAGCTTTATCCGGTCCTGATTTTCGTCCCGCGACTACAGTAAAATCTGGACAAAATAGAAGATCACAAATCGCATTTAAAAGTGAATGTGCCAATGGTAAACTCTCATCATCTTCGCCTTTTCCCGGTAAACTCGACCAAAAAAATCCTTTCCAATTTGAATCCTCAAAAATGTATGGTAAAAGTCTGGTTAACAATCGACAACAATTCAATACAGTCATATGTTCTCTTTGAGTTCTACAGCTGTTATCAACAGCATTCACGAGTTTTTCAACTGCTTTATAACACAATGTTGCTAAATTTGATGCAGACTCTTCACGTAAAATTCGTATTTCCGTTGCTGGAATGAGTGTAAATATATCCTGAACATTTGATACATTCTCCGACCAAAATTGATCCCAAAAATTTTCATCACTCGCCTCAACGTGCTATATGTATGAAAAAAAATATATATATATATATATATATATTATTCATTAAATCATTATAAAATACTTGGATAAAATGAAATCTCACCTGCTTTTTCGTTGTTAATTGCACAACAGCTTTACGAAAATTAAGTTTAGTATCGGCATTTCCCATTGTCAATTAAAATCAATACAGTTATTAATATAGGTAAATTGAATTACAATTGTTTATATTGAACAATACTCCAAAATAATTCTTATCTTTGATTGTATCATGTATATACACATATGTGTATATCTAGATTTCTATAAAAATCAATAAAAAATTTAGCCAATTATGAAATAAAATTTCAAAACATACGTTTATACTTATAAATTCAATAACTCGTGTCGTGGCAATTACCACTTTGTTATTGCGTCTGCGATATAGCTACTGAAAATTCAATCGCTCGATACACAAGAACAACTTTGACGTTTATCTCACAATGACGTCATTTCGTTCATAAGTGTCTCAAATACAGAATAATGTCAATATTGAGTGTGTATATTATTGTCTACGTGTACATATAGAAATAAAAATTGAAATTATCTATACAATGACATGGCGCTCGATACGCCAACTGACGGCGTAATTTTTTTAAAAAGTGTACAAAAGTATATAAAAATATTTTACTACAATTCATATTGAGACAAGTTATCATAAGATATATATTTTTTTTTTTTTATAAATTATAGAATGATTGAAAATAATAGTTATGGTAGAATATAAATTAGTGAATGGAAAATTTTTTATGGTGACATATTGACAATATAATTTCGATTTCAATGGTGAATAATTTGAAAATCTGCAAAAATTCTTTACCGGAAACGACTACACCACCCATATGACTATAATTATTGTTTCGCAGTATTATTATTTGCATTCATCGCCGCTGATTTTCATCGTAGCGCTATTGGTTTGTGATCCCAAATCCACCACCACAACAAATTATCAATTTAATCATTCTAAACAGATACTGTGCGATATAAAATGGCGTCAATCACGAATATTAGAATGTTAGCTCGGAATACCGGTTTATTACGATTAATCATTCCGAATTTTAAAGTAAAAACATCAACAATTGTGTTAGCCTCAAGACAAACACCAAGATTTATTCATGTAATATCGAAGAATATCGTCGCGACAAAATTGATGAGGCCAACTATCCACGAGGTAATTGATATTAATGTAAATTAATAATTTTTAACTTGAGTTTTTTTGCACAAATTGGATGTCAAGTTATATAACAATTACAATGATCCAGAAATTAATAATTTATTTCAGATAATGCATAACCACATTAGTGCAGATCAATATTATCAGTATTATTTGTTATTTCAGTTTTTTTTTTTCTAATGTTTCACAGGTCAAGTATTGTAATGCATTTAATTATTCAACTGAAAACAAGAAAATACCAATTGATGAAATTGAAAAACGAGTACTTCGGGTCGTTGGTGCTTATGATAAAATAAATGCGGATAAGGTTAGTAATACTTGTGAATATTATTTTTTATCCAAGTTTTTTTTTTCTCTGTTTGTATAGGAGCCACGAGTCGAGCAAACACGATCCTACTCTGAGGGAGATCCATTGACATTAAAAATTATTGAAAAAAGAGTCCTCCTGGTACTCAATTTATATGATAAAATTGATCCAACCAAGGTATACTAAAAATAGGCGTTGACAAGCTCGTTTCGTGGCTCGTTAGAATTATTTCTCAGATTATAATGATACCAATAATTTATCATTCATGTTGATAACAATATAATTTTTGTTCAACAGTTGAAATTGGACTCCCATTTCATAAATGATTTGGGTTTGGATTCACTCGATCATGTGGAAGTAATAATGACAATGGAAGATGAATTTAGTTTTGAAATTCCTGATGTTGATGCTGAAAAATTAATGCGACCCGCGGATATTGTACGTTACGTTGCAGACAAAAATGACATTTACGAATAATTTCTTCAATACAAAAAAATTTGTAAATCATTGGAAATTAGTATCTATCATCACTATTTCATCTTCGTTTTTTCCTTTGTAAATAGATATATGCCTTCGTTGTATCAATAATAAACGACGAATTCTGATAACGTGTAAATGAAAATATTTTAATCTTCATTTATTTGCCTTTTTTTCCATATTTTATCTGTTGAAAAAAAATAATAATAATAACTAATAAAAATGATAAGTAAACCATATTAAATTCAATGAAATTGCAATACGAATATTTATTTGAAAATAATTTTGTAACCCAATCGCATGGGCGTAATTGGAAATATAAGAAACAAAAGAAAAATATGAATACATATACATGTAATGAATGAATAAAAATAAAAATAGATAAATTAATAATACTAATAAATATTAATTAATGCATTCTAAAGTTACTAAACAAAAAAAATATACTGGTAACTAAATAAAAATTCCGAAATCATCAGTAAACATATATTTTTAATATTCATATGTTAAATTCGTAGCTTACACGCAGGTAAAGAGAAAAAAAAAAAGAAAACAATTATCTCTAAATTGTGTATAAATATTATTATACCGCAATTTTTTTTCTTCATCTCCTTTCATTATGGGAAAAGTTTTCACTTGAGAACACATGAACATTCGAAATAGAGATGCTTAATATATAAATGTATATTATATAAACAATGTACTGAGACTCAGTATCTTCCATTGTTGTTCTATTAACCTTAATTCTGCATATTGGAAGCATAAATCACTTGTCATTTTCATCAACGTCTTATTTTTATACATTTTCAATACAATAGATAATTGAAAATATTATCTTTTTAATGTTGTTATTGATGTTATTATTTATTTAATTTTTTTTTTTTTTTGTCGTTTATGATTCAATGACCCAAAAATTATCAATTGAATTTTACAATATATTAACTTGTCAAAGAATTTTTCCAGTAAAATGTTCTTTTTCTTTTTCTTTCTACGTAATAATACGACAAGTGAATAAAAACTCACGGCAGTGCATGATATATATTGTACATGTATTCAATAACTTTTCTGTGGTTATTATTGTTTTGTTTTTCTTTCTTTTTTCATCTTTCCTATCAAAAAACTACACAAATTAACTACATAGCGTTCATTATTGCTCATTCGTATTTTACTTATGAATTATTACAAAGCAAAACAGAATAAAAACAAAAAATCAAAATGAACTATCATAATTAGCAATCGCCAAAATTTACGGTAAAAAATATGTTCGAAAAATTTTGTTTACCATAATCTATTGCCTCCACATAATCCATGAATAATTATCATTTTTTATTTTTATTTTCATTATTAAATTATGAATGCACACACTACAGGAATTTAGCTGAATAAATTTTGATATTGTCGTTAATTTATCATGATATTACATTGTCAATTAGACAAAAAAAAAAAAAACAATACAAACTGAAATATTATAGCAAAATCATCTGTAGAGAATTAATATTACTAAAATGAAAAATTAACTATAGAGAATAATATGACAATTATTCTCAGTATTTTTTCTTAATAATAAATATTTTATTAGTTAAATTCCTGCTACAATAATATTTGTGTATATATGTATGCAAGTGTATGTAAATATGTGTTGTTGTTGTGTGTGTTTGTGTTTGTGTATGTGTGTGTGTGTGTATCATATGATGAATATTTGTTATTAATCATTCAATAATATACTTAAAATATTAATCTATATTTCCATAAGACGTATATGTATTTAGCTACATGAATCCACGTCATTTGATTTTTTTTTTTAGTTTTTTTTCTCAATTCTCTCCATCTCGCTAATTGGGTGGTTTTTATTTATCCTGCGTAATTGTCAATGGGGCTGGTTGTGCGAAAGCATTTTTATTTCTTTTCAAATATATATATATATATATATCATTTCGATGATACCTATTCTCGTCGTTTTACCTCTGTCTTTACAACATAAAAATGTTTTTTTGTTTTTTTTTTTGTTTTTACAATACAAAAATGTAGGATAATATCGTCGATATTAATAATTAGTCGACGATAATCCCTGAACACTCGGGCAGTTTTTTGTTTTGAATTCGATTATCAGATGTTAATTGTATTTTTCTTCTCCTCAACAGCTCCGATTAGTTTGACTAATGAATTTTTTTTTCTGATATTTATTATTTTAATCAGATTCACATGCTTTGTCATTATACATTAATCTATCAACTGTCACAAAATTAATAATTAACTAAATTATTGTATATGTATGTTGTAAAAACTTTGTATCATTTATTTTGCAATTAAGCTCGATATATTGATGATTATTTTTAATTATGATTTCTCATTTTATTTTTTTGTTTTATTTTCTTTAATTTCGTAATTCGTTAAAGCATTTCATAAACAATAATTAAAGCACAAATAATGAATGAATTGAAAATTGATACTTCATATAACGATCATCAACTGCAAAGTCTATTTAATATCCTGCAATAATTATTTATTTCAGAAAATAGACTCACAGTTGAATTGAAATAGAAGCAATCAATACTGCACCCCCTTGTATTTCATAATATATAAATATATATACATATATATGCATATATATATATATATTTATATATATATTTTTTTTTCTCAAATCTTACTCCTCATTCTATATGAATCATCGATGACGTAGAAAGTTTTATTTATTTTGAATACAATAGATAAGAAAATGAAATTAGCTAAACTCAACTGTCAGGCAACACTCTGTAGATCCCCGCCACCTTGTTATTTGCAGTCACATATTGGTATTTTTATTCTTGTTTAATTTACCAATGATTTCAAAAATGTGTTGGTAAATTTATAAAATCCTTCCCTGAGATCAAAAGATCGCACATGGCCGTCCCGACAAGTTGAACCATAAAAAATGCAACGAACTATGAGTTTATATAATTATTTAAATAAATCTTTTTTTTTTTTTTTGTTTTTTTTTTTCTTATTAACCTATTTCTATCATCTCGGCGTCTTCTATACCGTTGTGACCAACACCATTGTGCCTAAAGTTCATATTCAATTATAGATGAAATTTACAAAAACAAAAAGAAAAATAAATTTAAAAAAAATTATTAGTAATAGATGAAAGTGTATCTCACCTGTGATGAGAATGAAAATGATTTCCACGGGGTGAAAAATTTTTCATTACCGTTCTACGAGGACTTCGAGCACTTACCACACGCGGTGCCGCATACATATCCTCCAAAATACTCGGCGCTACATATGTAAAACCCTGAAATTGTAATAAGTAAAAATATATCCTGTTGTTTAATGATAATATAAAATGAAAATTTAATATCAAGTATTAAAAATATTTACTTGAAAAACACGATTTGCCGATTCGCTCAATGTATATTCAGGTGGTGAGTCAATGGGCGCTGAATTAGTAAATTTTTTATCAAACTGTGAGACATCATCCTCACTGGTTAATGTTGGTCTGAATGGTGGTTCGAGTTTTCTTGATATAACATCACACCAATTAATATGTCTGAAGAATAAATGATTTTTAACTTGTTCTGCATCCGAAGGTGCAGAGCCCAATCGCTGTGCAACTTGTCTCTTTAATAATTTCCGAATAAGATCACGGGCGTCATGTGTTAAATACGGCGGAAGATTTAATTTGCCTTTTAAAATTTTTTCAACCGTTTTTTTACGATTATCTGATGTGAATGGCGGTGATCCTGTCAACATATCATACATCAATGTTCCCAAACTCCACCAATCAACAGCTTTACCATGTCCACTTCTAGTCAATATTTCCGGTGCCATATATTCAATTGTACCACAAAATGTATGTGTCACCGAACCTTCTTGAATATGCTCTTTGCACAAACCAAAATCTGTCAATTTGATATGTCCATCTGCATCGAGTAATATATTTTCCGGTTTTAAATCACGATAAATAATTCCTTGCTGATGAAGATGTTGAATTGCCAAAATAATTTCAGATACATAAAAACACGCTGTTTCCTCTAAGAAAATTCCCTCGTCATTTAAATGACGAAATAATTCACCACCGCACATATATTCCAAAATTAAATACAATTTTCCACCAGTTTGAAATGCATACATTAAATCAACAATAAATGGATGTTTAACAGCTTCTAGAATATTTCTTTCAGCTTTAGTGTGGGCAGTGTCTTTTTGATTTCGTATTATGGAAGCTTTTCTCAATACCTATATAAATATTTAATTGCATTAATTATTCAATTGTCCCTAATTAATGAATAATGAATAATAATAATAATAATAATAATAAATTCAAGTATTTAATATTGACCTTCATAGCAAAAATAGTTCCCGCGTCATTTCCCGTCACTTTCCGTACTTGAAAGACTTTTCCATATCCACCTTTACCAATAACTTTACACAGTTCAAAGTCTTGTGGACCAGCTCGTTCTCTTCCACGATTAACATTTTGTTCGGAAATTGCAACAGTTTCCACTCCTTCAGCTCTGCGCAATATACAATAAACGATATGTATAATAATTATTCATCTATAACAATCATTATTAAGTGGTAGCCACGTGGTTATAAAAACTTTAATATACTCACTCAATGATCTCATTAACATTTGGATTAGCATCATATTCACCCTGATAAAAAAAATAATAAAACAATGTTTTACATATTGAATCGTAATATATGAATTGCAAATTATATATACGTATATATATTTGACGCAATAAATGAATTGTTATATGTTATATAAATAAATTACTTCTCCAATCTCAATGACATCGTCATCAGATTCTTCCCTATTGACTGTATCCACATCATGTAATTCGATGTCAAAAACCGCCGCCATACTTCCGGAATGTCTGTCACATGTATTTTTACAAATAATACAATATTATTTTTGGACAATCACTCGATATATATATGTATCTATATATTTGTACATATATATATATATATATATATATAGGTGTATGTGTATGTATGTTCACCTGCCTTATGTTGTTCCTGTATAATGGAATAAAATAATAAAATGCAAACACCTGATAAAAATTGTATAAACAAAAACAATATACATACGCATATATATCATATTATTTCCAAGACGTAGTATATTTCAATTATTTCATTCACTTGCTACAATACATAATTCTATTCAATTACTACAAGTATTAACACCTCATATGTATCAAATGTATTTTTGTAACGTCTGGGTGTGTTGTGTATAACTGATAAGGTCTCGATCACAAAACAATTTGGTGTTGTATTTCACTATCAACACCATCCACAGATGGAATCTTTCGACACCAACTCCACTCTCAACTTTTACTGCTGCACACCTCTCCTACACGTATCTATCTCTGTATTCCGTGTATGTACTTCAAAGCATTAGGGAAAAAAAATAATAAAAAATACTCACGCGTGAGATAGAGAATCAACGAGAGTGAAAAAGATAGAAAGCCAAGGTAGGAGATGGAATTCTTAACCGGATACTTGAGTGTTCAGCGCCGCGTCCTATTGGTCAACGACACTGTGGCACGAACGCTCTAACTAATCTACCAGTTGTAAGACAAAGAAAATATCTGTTTTATTTATATAACCATTGCGCCATCTATATTTTGAATTAAGTGCGGGTAAATGTGTATATTTAAATTTGACGCCAAAAATTATTTAATTAATTTTGAGCTTTGCCATTGGATATTTTATTTATGTTATGCTTACCAATCACAATTCAATACCGAAACAATTCGTATCCTGTATTATCGACAGTATCACAGTTGGAATTTGGCAAATATTTTATATGTACGTATATTTACCAATGAGTTATTTATAAAGAAAAAAAAAAAAAAAAAAAAAAAAAAAATCCAAGACGTTCACTTGTAAGAAAAATTGGGATGTAAGGTAAGTCTCATTTAAATTATTTCTTATTTATTACCATTTTGTTAGTTAATCAAGACACAGATGGGGCTCTTTGTAATTAACCTCTTTCATCTCGTTCAATATGCGGGTTAATTAATCATACATTATGTGACAAACGTATTCAGAAATACTCATTAAATCTGTGTTTTTTTTGTTTCTGTATTCTCTTTGATAAAAAAAAACGAAAAAAAAAAAATAATATAGTGAATGGCGTATATTTTAAACTAAAATTCTATTATTAATATGTACTCGATGAGATGCAAAAATGACAGTTACATTGAAGAAATAAAAAAAAATACATTACTATAACAAAACTTAATCTATGGCGGGAAATATGAAATATAAAACAATGATATTTTCGTTACAGAATTAAAATTTAATTTATAACTAATAAGATCCATCAATTTATTCTTAAATATTATTTCAATATAAATATTTCGATAATATGAAAAAAAGAAAAAGTGAACAAAAAAATTTATTCCAGTGCCATTGTACTTACGGAAGAATTGTAAACATTTTAGCTATTAACCCTCTGCACTCCGAATGTTTTTTTACTCAAGAGTGCGGCAACTCCGTGACATTGTTGTTTAAACGGAAAAAGGCGCAATAGCGGCGCCTACGGAGTTAGTGCACTGACAGCAGATGGCGCAATAGCGCCGCCTACGAAGTGCAAAAGGTTAAACGTGTATTAAACGTGTATGTGTGTGTGAATTCGAGTGATGGGAGATAAACAAAAAAAATGCGCGGATAGAATGCGCATGAGGCCTCACGCATACATAACCGCAGTCACACCAACGTGTGACTTACGTCTGACGCTCAATTTCACAGGAAGGCCGTACCGTAGACCGATAGTATAGATGTTTACACAACCAAAAAAAAAAGCGTAGTATTTTTGCGACAAAGGTCAACAAATGATGTTTCCAACTGCCACCATAATTATCACAACGAAAAATAGAAGATAAAGGTGCGCATGCGCGCGTTAAAAATATGTATTATTATTACACATATATAGATGAAATAACACTTGATACAGTGTAATTAACAGTGTATTATTAATGTATTATTATTGAATATTATTGTAATTCTGCGTGTCACTTTTCTAAACATACGATCTTTCGATCCCTATAATTGATCGATAACCTCGAAGAATTTTAAACGGATAAACATAAATAATGGTAAACGAATATCACATTAGAGGTTATGAAAACTTCATTAAACTTATGGAAACTCTGAAAAACCATAAAAACATCGTCATTTTTTATTCTGGATCAAAACTACCGAATGGACAGAGTTGGTGTTCTGACTGTGTGAAAGGTATAAATTAATAAAATATCTATATTGAATATTTCAATTTAAAAAACAGTTGAAGATTTTTTTAAATTTACGGTCTCCTTTTATTTCTTTTTTTGTAGCCGATCCATTCATGCAACAAACATATCGTTATGCACCATCGGGTTCGCATTTTGTTCATGTTGAAGTAGGCGATCGAGCATTGTAGGACATAATTTTGATTCCTTTATTATTAGGTTTGATTGTTTCTCTTTTATATTTCATAATCTATATAATTATTAAAATATTTTTACAGTTGGAAAGATAGGAAGTGTCCATTTCGTACTGATCCCAAAACAAAATTAAATGTTTTACCAACATGGTCACTGTGGGGTACACAAAAACGTTTAGAAGGTGATCAGTGCATGGATCTTGATCTCTTTGAAATGATGTTCAATGATGATTAGTAGAGTACGTGTTTTTTGTTTTTTCTTTTTTTTTTCTCCGTTGTCTTAAATCCTATTTGTATTTTTCGTATTTACTCAATTTTTCTTTTTGTAAAAATACAAAAACAAAAAATTATTTTATTTATCTCAATAATTTTTCTATCTTATTTACAATTCTTTCACTATATATATATATATATATATTTTTTTTTTTTCTTTTTTTATATAATTGAACAGAGTAAAAAAATTACTCGAAATAATTTTTTTAAATTACCCACAAACCAAATTTTATATTGGAGAACAGGATGATTGAATTATTGTTAATCGTTTAATGCAAGTTCATGTAAATTTTCCGTTGGATCTGTTACATGCACGTTGTAGTGAATTTTTTTATTTCTCATAAGGCTATAACTGTTGTCGAATACCACAGAATCTATACATACATATATACAATAATAATAACGTGTAAAAATGTATAATCAGATATGGGTAATTAGTTATTTTTATCAACTTACAAGTGGCAGGTTCTTCACACGTAAGAACTCCAACTTCGTCCAATTGATGTGCGGCAACGCGATGAATTGGTATCATTTCTGTACTTTCACCGCAATTATTTTTTTTGATAACACCAAATTTAATATCATGATTTTCTGTTTTGAATTCCCAACTCAAGATGGATCCAATTTTATCAGCTTTAAAATCAATCTCCATTTTATCACCTTTTCTAATGATAATTGTTGTAAAATCTTCGTTATTTTTGTCTTTATCATTATTTTTTGTGTACTGTTCCTTTGGTATTTTTCCACCTTGACATATCTGTTCCGACCAAATCAATATCATATACAAATATATAATGATATAATCACAAAATGAAACAGAAGGAAAAAAAAAGAAAAAAAAAAACTAATCTGTGAAACATCAAATTGAAATAATTGTACCTTTGTTGTTAATTTCTCATTACCATCAGGATCAGTTAATGTTCCACCAAAGTATGCCGGCAATTGGTCTCTTGGTACCACTTTCAATATAGCACTTTTCCATTTTGGCGGATCGGCTTTGTATATTTGAATTTTCGATATTGTATAATCATTCATAAATTTTTTGGCAATTGAAAAAGCAAAAGTAAAAACTTTTGGTGCTATAAAAAAAATCAATAAACAAAAAATACGTAACAATATATTGATTAATAAAGTACAATTACATCATGATGTGTATACTCTGTACTTACCATTTATTATGAAACATGTTTTTAATATCTCAGGATAATTTGCCTCGTACATTTGTATTAAGGTTATGACAACTTCACCGGCTATTCCGCAATGTAATATAAATTATACAACAGTATATTAATTAATTTATTTATTATTATTTTCATTTATTTATTTATTTTTTCGTTTTTTTCCCCTCCCGTTACTCGATTAACAACCTCATTTATAATATGCAGTAAAGAATTTCACACCTGGTCTCCACATGTATTGTCGTAGATTAAAATCCTCCATGTCAAAAACTACAACAACTTGGCCGGCTGCTGGCCCACATTTTTTTCCTTGCTCTTGACACAATTTCAAATAATATTCGAGAACTTTTACAGTTGCTTTTATCATATCTCGCCTCGATGCACAATGTAGAATACCGTATAAATCCAATCCAGCAAAGGGAACAACAACCACTAGATACAAATAGAAAAAAAAAATCCATCATCATTATCATCATGATTGTTATTATGTAAATTATTTGTATTTACCTGGAGAACCATCCGCATCATAACCACTCACTCCATGTGGAAGATTATTTTTGATTACTTGCGGTTCTATCCACTCATCCAGTTTGTCAACTTCCCATAATTTTCGCCACTCCAACGACTAATTATTTGAAGAAGAAAAAAAAAAAAAAAAAAAAAAAAAACTTTTATATTATATTTTTATATTTTTATTTATAACTATTTCTTTTCTGTTTAATCGTAATGTCTTATATCGACAATTGAATTTGATTAAATGTGTAACTAGATTTTCAATTAATTGTGATAATTTTTCAATGAAAATACTTGAATTTTCACACTTACTCAACAATATTTAGTGTAGATAAACAATTTTATATCATTATACCCTAACTCTACAATTTATGTATATATATATATATATTTTTTCTTATTTTCGCTTCCGTTGGTATTTAGGTTGAATAATTGAAACGTGATATAATTTATACAATAATATTTTACTCACGTCTCGGAGCATTTTTTCTGCAGCAACAGGATCCCATTTTCTCGCTGAAATAGCACAATATATCATTGATATTATTATTTATTATTATTATTATTATTATTTTTTGTTTTGTTTTAAATAAAAAATAAATAAATAAACATTAGAAGATTAACATCAAAGAGGAGATTTAATATTAATTTTACAAATTTTTCATACAATTATTATTTATTAATTATGTATTAATTACCCCGTAGCCAGCGTAATAAAAATTGATCATCCTGATGTGTTTGTAAAATACCTTGAACACTCCGTCTAAACTGTAATATATAGGAAAAATATAAATTAAATAAATATAATAATAAATTAATGGGAGACGAGATTTATAATCATTTTAAATTGATTGACCGAAATATTTTGAGTACTAGCGTTGATTATTTGTCTTTTTTTTTTTTCTTATTTATCTCAGAAACTTTCATTTCTTTAAACATTTTTTTTTTTTTTTTGTTTATTCTTTTGCAAATAAGTGTAATTATGATTAACCCATACATAGTGAAAGTATTCTGATTTTTTTATTTTTATTTTTATTCTTTATATTTTATACGTATATAGATATATATATATTTTTTTTTTCTTTTTTTTTATCTTCTTTTTTGTCCTGTTTTGTTTTGTTTTGTTTTGTTTCATATAAAGTACTGAGGCAATTTACCAATAATATGTTGCAACAGTTTAACGACTGTGTCAACAAAACTTGTGAACATTCTCCTATTGCGATATTAGAATTCTCAAGGTGCGGGTCAACAGTGAAGAGTATGAAAGACTTACGTGCAACACGCATTTATTAAATCAGTAATTATTCAATAAATAATAACGACAGTTATTTCATAGATAATATTTGTCAACAATTGTAGACATTATTGTTATCATAATTATTATAAACAATGATAATAATGAATAAATATATGAATTTTGGTGATTTAAATGATATAGTAATATTTATCAACGGTACTTGGCTTTCACTGAGTTACAACTTTTGCTTGTAGTGAAGAAAATATATTCGTCAAAAAATGCTCCAGCAATCACTTTCACCTCTTTTCTCATGATATAAATTACACTTTATTGAAAAAAAAAAAAAAAAAAAAAAAAAGTATAAATATATACGTATATTTATCTAATCATGAATGAAGATTCAAAGAGAATAATTATATATTCATTTTGAGATTAATCAATAGATGAAATAATTTACCCGATAAATCGATTCTTTTAGATAACCCATTGTAAAATACAATAACAATTAAAATTATCCCGATTCTGTTGTGAATTTATATTGTGAAATGACAATTTAATGTGTGATACCTGTGGTATTTAAAGATCCATACAAAATATTATATAAAATTCACATGAGAAATTATGGAAATTTTCGTTTAAAATCATTCAATTGATTAATCAAATTGGAAATTTATTAATTGAATATTTTAATATTTTATTTTAAATAATTTATAAATATATATTATTCATGACAGTAGAATAATTTATATAAATAAATTACATCATGAAAAAAAAACAATAAATAAATATTGGAAATCAGAGTGTAAAAGTAATTGCAATAATCAGTTCACGATACACGATCCATGTGAATTTAATATGACACACTTATACCAAAAAATTTCACGTGACAATATTTTTCTTTTACCTTTCGAAATTCTCATTATTATCATTTAAATTATATTTGAATATATACGTGTAAGTTGACAAAAGTGATGAAACATTTTATCATACCACAATGAATTCAAGAATTTGAGATTAACGAAAAAAAAAAAAAGAAGAAATTAATATATATCAGAAAAAATTTATCTTACGTTTCTTTAATTCATTATTCATATTAATAATATATATATAAATAATAATAATGGTGAATAAATAAATAATAGAATGAAATTTAATATTTGGAATATATTTATAATACCCACTTTCATTAATGCAAATCTCTCATCATCAGCCAAATGTTTCAATGAACTAGTCATTTTTCAAATATCTTTATTAATCTTGTAAAAAAATAAAACAAAAACACTTGATAATTAATTATAATTACGTTTATATATATATATATATATTAATAATCACAGATAAAAAAAAAAAAAATTATAAATTTAAGACAAAAATCATTTGTAATGACAATTATTCAATTTGAACTTCCAACGTCGACTGAATTTAACCGCAGAATCATCGACGACGTACGTCCGATTTCACGAGCAGATATGCATTCACTGAAAATCCCTTCTCCATTCTAAAAGAATTATTTTACCACTATGTGTATCGTGTATCTCAAAAGAATAATAATCTACAGTATATCAATTATTTCATAATATAAGAAAACAAAAAAAAAGATCCACTGAAAAATCACGATATTTTTTTTTATATTCTCCTGTTATGATTTTACACTGTGAACGTTAATTTAAATTTAATTTGAGGACGAAAATTAATTAAAAATATATCAATGATTATAATTTATTCATATCACACTGTAGATAAAAATAAATTTTGGATTAAAATTCATTTGTGTATAATAAGGATGAATTTTTTATATAATATCACGTGTAATATTTTATATGTAGATTAATAATAATAATAATTATTATATATATTTTTATTTTTTTTTTCTTTATCGTTTCGATATCGTGGATTGTAATTTTATATGCATAATCATTTCCGTACAGCAATAGCTCGAACACCCGTAATTTTATGTATAATTTTTTTCTTTTATTTATTTAAATTAATTCGTCGTTCACAATGAAATGAAGAACTTTAACATTTTTTTACATTGGTATTTTTAAAAATAACTACACTATGAAACAAATCATTATCTATTTAAAAGTCGATATTGTCACTACTACTACTAATACTACTACTACTACTACTATTACTCCTATTACACTTGTTCAATATATAATATTTTATTTAAAAAGAAAAAAATTAATCTTTAAATGAAATACTTCACACATATGAAAAAAACAAACAAACAAAAAATATATTGTCCCTTTATGTATGACAATAAACACAATAAAATTAATAATTATATATTTTTACATACAATAATTATAAAAAAATATTAATATTATCATGTATAAATATTTAAATTTTACTCTTTATTAATATTCAATTGATAAAATAAAATTGGCAAATGATTTGGCTGGGTAAATTTTTTATAACATTAGTTGACCGGAATCTGCTCTGTATACACATACGCACACACACACATACAGAAAAAGACTCTGGTTACATATATTCAATGTCATATATGTGCATGTGTGAGTAATACACACAAGTAAATATAATATATCGCTTGTGATGCTGAATGTTCTCAGGGCCTTTGCTCGATTCGTTTCCTCACATGTGATACATGTACACATTTATATTTATGTGTGATATATGTGTGTATTCAACTACATGTACATTTCACAGACCTCTTGTGCATTTTATTCCATCTCATTTCAGTATATTTCAGTGGTGGCATACGAAGTGATTGTATGTCGTGCACGTTTTGATTTGACGCAACAATTTGCATCTTTGTTTCATTACACTACTCACATATTTATAAACTTTTATTCATCATTTTCTCTCTTCATTCTCCTCCTTCTTTTTATTCTCTTTACTTTTTTATTGCACCATCGTATTCGTTTGTGTAAAACAAAAACAAAAAAAGAAATATACAATAATAATAATTATTATTATAAATATAATAATAATAGAAAAAAAAAAAAAAAAAAATTTTATTTTTTATTTTTTATTTATATATTGAGTGGTATTTTTGCATTCTCGGATTAATATTAAAATTTATACGATAAAATTTTTGGTTATTAAGTGACAGTGGGTTTAATGAATAATGCAAGAGAAATTTGGATATTTACAAGGCCACGGAATTGCGGTAAAAATAATTGTATATTTTGTCGAATTTATTTATATTGTTTTACTTGAATGAATTTAATTTATGAATATTTGATAATTTTTTTTTTTTTTTTTTTTTTTTTCATTTTTTATATGAAAAAAATGTCAGGAAATTTTTTTATTTTTTATTTTTTTATTTATACTTATTACTTTTTTTTGAATAAATTATCAATTATATGACGTAAGTTTGTGTAGAAGATGACAATGAATTTTGTTATTCGTGTGTGCATGTAAAGAGTTTTATATTATTATATAGGAAAGAGAAAAAAAATATAATGTCAAAGATGTGTAGTAAGCGATTCGTGATTTTACTGTACGTGTGTAACTTTATGTTTTATCGTGTAATTTTTGGCAATTGACAAACTCACGCTAAATGTAAGTGACAATGTAATATAAATTCAAAAACAAAAAAAGAACAGAAAAAAAAAAAAAAAAAAAAAAAAAATAGCCAACAATTAATGTTAAAATAAAATTAAAAATATATTATAATAATTGATGATGCAATTTGATTGGGTCAACGATACAATTCAATTAAAAATAAAACAATTAATTAATAAATAAATATTTACATACACGTTATATATAAAATTATAAATATTTAAATACCATCAAAGTTTATCCTTAATAATATTTTTATTTCTTCCCTCTTCATCTTTTATTCATTTATATATTTATATATTTATTTTATTTATTTATCATTATTTTTTAATTTTTTATTCTTCTTTTTTCTTCATTTTTTACCGTTAAACGAACACAAATGTTAATTTATTTTTTCATTGGTTGAATAAATGATTAATTAACTACAATTATCTCGTGGTATACAATATATACAGTAACATCTTATATCCATGACCCACAATGTGTTTTGTGAAGGTTGTGCGTGCTTCTATTATCGTAAACAAGATTAAATTTTGCTACGGCCACGTCTAAACATAAACGACAACTGTTCGCTTGATACTCCAAAAAAATATTTACAAAAATACAATCATCAATAAATTATTATTCATTACAATTGAATCTTATTTACTGCGTTGTAATTTTTTCATTTTATCAATAATTCCATTACTATTGTGTGTTATTTTTACTTTTTTTTTATTTTTTTGTGTGTGTGTATTTCACAGCATCTTCCTTGGTACTGGTATAATACTTGAGCCTAATGTCTGTATGGTCAACAAGTACCGGACGCAACTCAGTGTTTGGTACACGGGGTGTATCACACAATTCGCCCACAACTGCACAACATTTACCACTTCATATTCATTCACATTCTCATCTGCATGCAAGTGACGGTCACTGTTTCCACAAACGCTTTCACAATTGCCAGGTGAGTCTCAATAACTGTATTTTACTATTTGTATTTCCACTTATTACTATTTTTTTTTTTTTTTTTTTTTTGTTTATTTACTTATATCTTATATTTTGTGCTTTCATATTTATTTTTTTTATCATATTCATAATTTATAATAAAATGCTTTTAAAAATATGTTTATTTTATGCTGACAATTGGGATCAATTGCTTGTTGACTAGTAAGTTGAAGAACAAAAAAAATGTATCAAGTGTTTAAATGTATTTTTTTTTTTTTTTTCTCCATTTCTCCATTGATTTCAAAAATCGAATTTCATACATTTATTATTCTGTCTGCACACTATTTCTTTTTATTTTTTTATTTTTTTTATTTTTTGGTACTTATTATTGTTTTTGGTTCAGCATTCGGTGATTTTATCACGTCGCGGACAAATCCCATCGTCTGCTTCTTCGTCTATTGGGATCGTCATTTAATTGGTACGTTTGATTTCCTATTGAAAAAAAAAAAAACAAAATATATTCCTATCAGAAGTGATAATACAATTACGTTGGACACCTTTAAACTTTCAATTCCAATATGGAGAGCAATTGTAATTTATGTTACTAATGATGCAATGATTGAAACAATTATAGAAATACACTATTGTCTAAAATATTTAAACAATTTATCTTAATATTTACTATTGATTTTCTTCTGTTAATTAGACAAAGATGTCGCAGGCAGGTGATGGCCTCCATACACCGGGTTATCTTTCGTGGAGGAAATTACAACTGAGTAGAGCAAAACTAAAAGCATCGAGCAAAACTTCTGCTTTACTTTCTGGATTTGCCATGGTATGTATTTATTATTTTTCATTAATATTGTCTGTTATTAATACTACTTGAATAATATTTTACATTGAATAATAATTTTTTGCAGGTTGCCATGGTCGAAGTACAATTGAATGCAGAAACAAAAGTTCCAACTGAAATGCTAATTGCATTTGCAGTGTGTACAACACTTTTAGTTGCCGTTCATATGCTTGCATTGATGATTTCAACGTGTATTCTGCCAAATATTGAAGCAGTGTGTAATCTTCACAGTATAAGTTTGGTTCATGAATCGCCACACGAACGTTTACATTGGTACATCGAAGTTGCATGGGCTTTTTCAACTTTACTTGGACTTTTACTATTTTTATTAGAAATTGCCATTTTGTGTTGGGTGAAATTTTATGATTTTTCTCAAGTTGCTGCGTGGTCAGCGTGTATTGTGCTTATACCAGTTCTTATTATTTTCCTTGCATTCGCGATACATTTTTATCGAAGTCTTGTTGCGCACAAATATGAAGTGACTATTTCCGGTATACGTGAATTGGAATTGCTCAAAGAACAAATCGAATCAACAGGCAATGAAGGTAGAAATTGTGTTAATCTTATGCAATCTACTACTCACATTGTTTAAATTCACGTTGCAATATTGTTTTTATGTAGATTTTTACACAGGAATATTTACAATTAAGACAAAAGGTGAAAGAAAAGACATCGACTTATTGTACATTATTGAATCTCTATTTTTCTTATTTAGTTTCTTTATTTAACTTTTACTATAACCCAATTTCATATTATTCATGAGAACTTGTTATTTACACACGTTTGCCAAGAGTACGAATCGCGATTTTTTTTTCTTTTAATTCTTCCTTTCTCTTGTTTCCTTTTTGATTTAACGTACATTTTATCCGAAAAATAATAAAAGCGAACTGTGACCGTATTGTGCGGTTTGTTTTTTTTCTTCATTGCGGCACTCATGTACTGGATAAAGTTATAATTATTTTGGTAACTTTAATGTATATTTAATAATTTCACTTTCTCATGTAAATACTGCGATACATTCCCCTTATTTTCACGCAATGTGACTTAATGAATTTATTATATTGTTACATACATAACGAGAAAAACAAAAAAACAAAAAAAAAAAAAAGAAAATATCAAGTGATTGCATGCAATTGCAATTATGAGCTCCATATAATATACGTTATTCTGTCCAATCCTTGCTACCTCGTTTTCGTCCACTTATGTACTCTGAAACGTAATTAAAAAAAAAATCTAATTTGTTATAATTAAATTAATTCATTGTAATTAAATATTGGATTTATTATTAATTATACCAGCATTGGAATAGTATAAGGAGTTGGCTTGAGAGCAGATTGACGATTATTCATGTCACGCATTGTACTTTCAACACAAACATCAGAAATCCAATCACCCTCTTGCATTTGACCAGTTACAAAATGATAAAATATTCCCCGACCGGATTTTTTTCCTTCCTCAAAGTTTCCTTCATATAAATTTCCATTTGCTAATGATATTATAATAAAATATATCAATGTATTATATAAATTTGAGATAATAGAAAATAACTCATTATCACCGTAAATTAACAATCCATTTCCATCGTACAAATTCTTTATCCAATTTCCCTGATAAAAGCTTCCATCATTATACCACATTCTTCCAAAACCACATTTTTTGTTCTCATCAAAATTTCCTTCATAATAATTCCCATTGTCATACCAAAATCCACCTGAACCTTGAATTTTTCCATTAATCCATTGGCCAGCGTATTTTTTCTTTGTCTTATACTTGTAAACTTTTGAAAGAACTCCATAACCATGATATTTATCATTTAACATTTGTCCTTCGTATAACCAATGATAACATGAGTTCTTTGGTAATTTACTGTAATGAATAAAATAATTGTAATTCATTAATATGATCCATTTGAGATAAATATTATGATAAATTAAATATCCTATAATTGTACAAATTTACCGAATTTCCCTTGTCCAATTTGATTGTAGTGTTTGAATCATTTTATTATTTTTATTCATTTTATAATGTCCACGCAATGCCATTAAGTTGTTTATTATTTCTAATATTTTTTAATTTGAACTAGAAGAAATAAAATGATTTCAGGAGAACCAGAAGAACAAATCAGATTGCGGGATATATTTTGTTTTGACCAATCATTATTCGAGATTTAATGAATTGAACAGTTGAAAATTATAATACTGTCATGGTAAATTCTGCTATTTTTCATATTACCCATGAGGTAAAGGGGTTGAATGCATATTTTTTATTATACTGTCCCCAGTAGGCATAATCCACACTCAATTTTGATTGAAATTATAATTTTTTTTCCGGCGAAAATCCTTCTTTCCGTTTTTAAGCCTTTCATGATCATGATTTTTATCTCATTGCCATCAACTCCTATTTTTAATTGGTTACAATCAAATTGGAGAATTAGTCAGGCTCTAATTACCTCAATGAATTTTGTATGGGCCAAATTTCGTTTATTTTTTTGTTCTGTCCAGTTTATTGATTTCATTACCTGAAATTCAGTGCATTTGCACATCATCAAATAAACAGTTTGCTCAAGACGATTCCCACTACAATAGGAGAAAAATTTTGCAAGAGCCACAAAACTATCCCTATCTCTCGATAATTTTGATTTAAATAATTCAAAGTCATTGAGAAATGAAATTAATAGTCCATAAATTTTTGGTGACAATTGATGCCAACGAATCGATGAATAAGACCAATTTTTCTACTATTTTCTTTAGGCTCATCACTTCTTTTCTTATTTTCTCTTGGTAAGTTTTGCACTTTTTTCATTATATTTTGGTTATTTTTAACAATCTCAGTTATTAATAATCCTTGGGGAAATAAAATTCATAAGAATATCAACAGAATCTTTACAATTTCATTGTTTTTTTTTTTTATTCCAAGTTCTGACAAAGTTCGAATGTTTGCGACAACTTGGAGAGATTAAATTTTAATTTTACAATAGATTATTTATTTATTTTTTTTTTTTCAAAGTATAGAAATAAATTTTATTTTCTCGGAGAAGAGAAGTTTTTTCAGTCCAAAAACCACAGATCATTATATAACATTCAGTTATATGGAAAAAAATTAACAATAGCACTAACTTTTTTTGTTTTCTTGATCAATTTGGTAAGCCAAATAAATTTCGTTAATTTCTTTTTTATTCTAAATTTAATTAAATGGAAAAAAAAATATATATATATATATACAATTTCTGGATGATTTATTATGTTTATTTTTTTGTACAGTATTGCAATATGTTTTGCGATAATAAGATGGTGAACAATCGATTCTAATGCCATGGTCAAAAACAACCATTTTACTAACATCTATGTCTTTTGTTAATCAAAAGACAACTAAAAATGCATCTATATCTTAGCCATGTCTCTCATTCTCTCTCTGGTAACGCCGCCATTAAATATTATCCATTTATTTATTTTCATTATTTATTATTTTATTTATTTATTTATTTATTTTTTTTTTTCTCTATTTTCTTTTCCCACTTTTTTTATACGATTTAATTTAACGAGACGATATGTATACTATCAGATATGAAAGTGCCAACGAATTTAATTCAATACTCTACATCAAATAATTATATTTACTCTATATCGGACTATAAATTATAATTGTATTATTGTGCATCTCCGAATTTAATTTCAAAAGAGAACAAGACCAATTTTTGTTTTGTTTTGTTTTTTTTTTTTTTTTTTTTCATTCTATTTCTATTGTGACAAATTTGTAAAAATTCTTAACAAATGATAAATGATAATTAATTCTTTGAAATTGTTTTTTTCTTCTTTCTTTTTTTCTTCATTAAAAATATAAATTTTAAATCTTGAAATATCGATCGGAGAAAAACATTTTTTTTTTAATTTGTTTGTTTTTAAAAACAATTGTTTCTATATTATTGTGATTATACACTTGTGCTTGGAGGGTAGATGAATTCCGCGTCTATATATAGTTATCAATTCGTGACACTATAATGACGACTTGATTCACAATTTATAAAATCTTCTAGATTATATACATATGCGTGTTATGTAGTACATATGGCGTAATGGATCGGTTATACCTGCCCGAGCTGCTGTTATTATTTATAAATGATACTATTTTTTTGTATCTTTTAACAAATGAAAAATTTAATAATTATTGCTCAACGCACACATTAAAGTAATGCATATATGCAAATTAATTGTGATCACTTGATTTGTAAATAATTTCAATTAGTCATTTATGTCGATCCAAAACACATTTTTTTTGTCATTCGTTCTTTTTTGTTCGGTTTTCAATTTTTCTCTTGCAAGTTTACGTATCAAATTAATAACAGGATAAATAAAAAAAAATTGAATTATCAATATTCAATTATTATAGGGTGAAACAAAAAAAAAAAAGTTTGACTTTTCGCTTTCTCGTATTGATTCCATTATTTCTTCTCATCTGATTATTAAATTTCCATCTCTGATTTATCCCCTTTTTTTCTTTTAAAATTATTGCCTAGTTAAATATCCAATAATTACTATACAAAAGACCTATGATAAAAAAAATATTACAATTAATTCTGTAAAAAATTATTCATTCATGATAATAGTAAAGAAAATAAAATATATAGTGCCATTGAAAATAAATTATAAATTAAAAGACTAAATTTCGTGTAACATAAAACACATTATCAATCTCTAGTTTGTACACGGTATACAAAAACAAAAAACAAAATTATGGAATTATAATTTTCTACAACTTACAAATATATTTAATGAATTTGGAAGTACTCAAAGTAATTTATAGATAATTATTAATAGTATTAATATACGTATAAATTTAATTATATTCAAAGATAACTGCCAATATCTTAAAATGATTTTCCGTTCATTTTCTTTCGTTAATTATTTTTTCATCCTTTTATCATCAAATGAAATGAAAAAAATTAATATAATAATAATTATTATTATAATAATGATATGCTCTGGCGCAGTGATTATAAATTGACACAGATTTTTGTCTAACATCCAATTGTTTTCCTTCATTATCATTATCATTATCATTATCATTATCATTATCATCATCATCATCATCATCATGATAATATATTATTATTGTATTTGTTCGTCTCTTGTTTTTTTTTTCTCGTTTGTCTTAATATTTGGAGGGGTGCAACTGTATGAAAATAAAATAATATCAATAATGATAGAATAAAGTAAAACCGAAAGTGAAACAATTGATCTAAAGAACAACATCAGGCAGGGTACAATGCCACTAGGCGTGTTGAATACCACATCTCCCAGGTACACGATGACTGCCAATACCGTGGCCAATCATCGAACTATTACCACTAGTTACCACATCCTCGCGCACAATTTTACGTTCTTTGTAATAAATTTCTTCGCTTTCCTTGTCACAACTCAGTAATACAAGACCGCCAAATAAAAATATTGCTGCGCCCCAACCAACACCATAAGCCCAACCAAATTCCCAAACTGTTCGATTACCGAGAATAAGTTCACCAGCAAAAAATACTGGATAAATAATCAAAGCGAAGAGAAGTGACAATACTGCAATGAGATAAAAGGCAATGTGTAATTATTAAATAAAAATATCATTGAATTGTAAACAAAAAAAAATGATAACTTACATGCTATTCCCATGCAGATCACTGCAATTCTGTACCACTTGTGTTTGTCCCGATGATCTTTAGATCTGAGTCCTAGACCAGTAAAAAGTGTCGCCAAAACATCAGCAATAAGACAAATGGTGCAAAGTGCAGCGACAGCTTTTATATATCCAACATCACGAGCTTGATAGCAACCTGGACCAGCGACAACATTAAATGGCAATGGTGTGTCTGCACCTTCTTCAATACAATGAGCGAATAGACCCTGTCTCCATCCAACAGCCATTATCCAATCCGTTGATGCCAAACCCATGATCATCAGTATAATCACAATTACTCCACATATAAATGCAATCACCTGAAAAAAATGAAAATAATCATAATGAAAAAACAGAAGGAAAAAAACGAAAAAAAAAAAAAAAAAAAAAAAATCAATTTACACAAACAATAATCATTGATATTTTTTTACCTGGGCGATTTCGTTATCTCCCATACGATCATCCGCTACCGTATACATAATCATTTTACAATGGTGATTATATAATTACAACAATTCAATATATTATTTATGAATGAAGAGTATTACACTGTGTATGATTATATTGTTCAATTCAACTTTTGGTTTTTATTTAATTTGTAATGATAGTGATGATAATAGATTTATACATTTCTCAATTTATCTCAATTTTATGGGACGTCGTAGACCCCTCTACACCCCGCCATAGATTACTGAACGAGGCTTTAAGGGTGAGGCGGCGCTTGAAGAGCGACGAATATTACCGGCCCCATATTCCTTCTATGTGTCCTCGTAAACGACGCGACAAATTCAACAATTTACCAAGAAAAGAAAAAAAAAAAAGAAAGCAAAGAAGAAATTTATCACCACAATATCGACAATTATAAATTGAAATGTACAAAGAAAAAAATTGTACTTTGTCTATAAACGTAAAGATTAACAACAAAATGGAAGACTCGAATTGTGTTGTTAATTATCGTTTATACTTTCTCTTTGTTTTTTTTTTTTTTTTTTTTTCTCTTCGTTTCTTTATTCCAACAATGGATATAACAAATTTACATGTACTATCGCGGTTGGCTAGAATTATCCCACGACTGCTGTTGAATTTTCGATTGTATGAGAGAAACCATTTACAGCGACTGCGTCTGTCGATTTTCATTGCAATAGATTCACGCGTGCGCATAATAAATAAATAATAAAATTAGAATAAATATATATTTTTATCCAAATACTAACAATTGAGCTCTTTGTACAATTATACCCTCACCCATATAGAAATAAATTCGATCAAATTTACAAGTAAATATTTTTCATAACTTGGTATAATTAAACAATCATCACTTGTGATTATTCGGTGATTAAAAATATAAATTGTGAAATTTACCTTCAAGGGCCGTGTGATGGTTACAGTTTCAATTGTTGTTGTCTGTGCCATGGTGTTATTATTATTTTTGTCGTGTATAAACTAGAGAGAAGAAAAAAAAAAATAATAAAATATATGTAAATATAAAAAAATCAAATACAATTGAAACAAATAAAATTCAATAATATCAATAATATCAATAATATCAATAATAAATAATAATTATAATGGAATAAGAAATGAAATGATTGATAATAAATTATGATGATTTTGCAATGTCACAAGAATATAATTCCACATAGAACTATTGTATCCTAAAAAAAAAATTGTTTTCTCAACAATTAAATTTATATTGATGAAAAAACTTGAAATAAACATTTCATAATATTATTTGATTTATTATAATAATAATTAGTGATACAAAGTAAAAGACATTTGAATGTGGCAATAATTAATTTCCAATTCACTCACTCAAAATAAAACTCCGTACGGACGCCAAGTACAATCACATCAAATACAGCATTTTTTTTTGTTTTTTTTTGTTTTTTTTCTTATTTATATAAATCAAATGTAGACAATGTGTTAAAACATATTTGATATTTTGTTGAATATTAAAAATTAATCCTGTTTTATATAACTATTATTGATGTTATTATTTTTTTATGAATCAACTACAGTAGTTTCATATCGTCATTCACGATTCACCACGCCAAATTTGTAAATGACGTCACAAAGATATAGAAAAACATGTACTGGTGGAACACTGGTTGACACTGATGTTTTCTTCTTTGGGCATGTATGTATCTGTGTGTGATGTATATTGTGAAAATGTGAGATGACTTGTGGTTGGATATTGGATTGAGTGTATTCATGAATACGATGATAAGAAAGTAGCTCCCTCTTTTATTTATCTTTTTTTTTCGTTTCTTTTACGTTCACTTGTGTTTTCGTTTGCGTATACATTTTGCAGTTTCTTTGATTGGTTGACTGAAACACATACCAGAGGGATCTTCAATCGTTTCCGGTTGATGGAATTTCTTACAACTGCTTACGTCCAGTGTGCAGCAATGTGGCCAGATTGAAGACCGAGCAACGAACAATGCAGAATGGAGGGGGTAACTCACACAGTCGCAAGCCACGTTCGTGTGAGCAACGTTCTTCGGCTAGCTTCGTGTAGTAGAAGAGAGCGGACGATTTATGTCTGTCTCCACTCTCCGAACTAAAATGAAGCAGAACGACGTTGAATGATGTCGATGACGACTCGTTGTTTTCTAGAGGGCTAAGAAATTGTCGGTAAAATAATTTATACATTGTTTTACCGACATGCTTGTATGAAGCTGATGATTTTATCGACCTGATCATATGCATGTCCGCAAAAAATATTTGAATTTTTCAGCTTTTGATATAAAAAAATTATATTTTATTTTTTAAATCATGCAAAATATATATTTTCAATTGATAAACTTATATTTTATATTATTTCCCTCTATTTCAATGAAAAAAGGAGGCAAATCATTTATAAATATTAACAAAAATAAAGATGTGTAATTGTTGATGATATTTGAAACTTTTATGCGGAAAAAGTTTTTGTTTTTTTTTTGTTTTGCATGCGTAAGAAACGCATATAATTCAAATAATTTCATATTCTACATTCATGATTGAAAAACTAATCTATAAGAATATATTTGAAATGTGTAGAATGCACATACAATCCATGTATATAATATATGTATCGAATCAATTGTCAGGGCAAAATAATAATGTATTATTTCACGTGAAACAATTGTGTATCATATATATAGAATACAGGAGAATATATACACTAGGGTATTTCAAATTATAACATTGAAACATTATAACATTCCTATATTATTGAACAATATGTATTCATAAAAATACATGAAAAAAATTTGAATAGCTGTAACTGCACGCGCACATAAAGGCAGTATACCTAGCACACAAATAAACAAAAAATTCCGACCTACTCTCACTGTCTTCAATTATTTATGTTCACCAAAACATCAATTCACATGTATTTAACAGGATTTGCTTTGGATAATTTCATATTATATTATTGAAATGTCGATAAATATATTTTTTTATTTTAACATCAGTAGAAACAAAACAAAATTAGAAATTGATTAAAGCAGATGTGAATTAAGTGAATAGATAAAAAATTATTGAATTAAATTTTCAAAACCATTCAATAATTACCATTCAAAACTATTTTAATAATCAAAATCGATAATATACACTTTGAATAATGAATGAAATGAAAATTATAGAAAATAATGGACGAAAGTCATTTAATACGCCACTTTGAAATATATATATATTTATTGTGAGCACAAATGACTTTTCGTCCATGTTTATATTTGTGTATACATATCTCTTTATTGTATCTATAATTAATTATTAATAATTATTCACTATTAATTGCTATTCTTCAAGATTATTGTCTTCATCATATTGCAAATAGTATATTTTATTTGGAGATGAGGGGATATTTGTGAATATTTGCGGAGGTTTTGTCTGCAACATGGTAACAAAAAAGAATATTCTGCACAGAAGTTACGTATATAGCCAACAATCATATATTTGTATTCAAATCAAATATTCATGAATAAATGACATACTATTTCATTTCAATGAGAAAAAATATATATATAAATTGATGAACTGATGAAATTCAATTTTCATACTATAATTTTTATTTATTAATTTTTACATTTATTATTTATCCATACATACATGTATGTAAATGTATATGTATGTGGTGAAAAAGTCGATCAATCGATCACAAATAAAATTTATCTCCACATTTTTTTGTTATTCATTCGTATCCATAAATATAATAATAGAAATATACACGTAGTTTTTTTTCCATATTTATCAATTCGTCATTCATGTAACGTCAATGATAATCTTGAAACATTCCAAATTATATTTGTGTCAACGAGATTTTAATTGTACTCCGATAAACTCCATTAATATATAAGTGCGACACGCATCGCCACCAATTTCAATATTGAGGTAAGGTCTCTGTAGTGACATCGTATCACAAACCTTCAATTCAAATGTTTGATTGAAGAAAACAAAAAATTATGAAGTTACAGAATACATTATTTATTGCAACGGCAATATGTTTTTATATTTTGTTGTGTTCACAACCAGCTGATGTAAGTTTTCTACGGTTTTTTTGTTTTTGTTTTTTTTTTTTTGTTTCAAAAAATACATTTCATTTTTTTTATTTACAATAATCAATTATGTTTACATGTTACAGTCATGTTTAATTATTCGTTGGCTAAGTGAGTTGAATAATGATAATTTACAATAATATTTTTTCATCCGTTATATATTTTGAATTATTTGAAAATTAATTGTTACTTCTTTCCTTCCTTGTTTTTAGAAACTGTTTTCGAGCGAGACCTATGTGAACGTACGTGAATTCACTGTCAATTAATCAATGATATAATTATAATTGCATGAAAATATAAAATCGTGTATTATTTACAATAATTCATTTATCAAATATATATTAATAATTTATTTGTTTATTTTTATTTCATCACAAAATGTAGACTGCGATTATAATAGACGTTATATTTTGCATTATTTGAAAATTGATTGTTACTTTTTCCCTTCCTTGTTTTCAGAAACTACTATGACTGTTTCGACTAGGAACGACATATCTGTAGGTACGTAAATTCACTGTCAATTCATCAATGACATAATTATAATTGCATAAAAATATATAATCGTGTATTATTTACAATAATTCATTTATTATATATTTATTAATTATTTATTTATTTATTTTTATTTCATCACAAAATGTAGGCTGCGATCATAATAGACGTTATATTTTGAATTATTTGAAAATTTATTGATACATTTTCCCTCCCTTATTTTTAGAAACTACTACGACCGTTCCGACTTTGAACAACAGCCTGGAACGTACGTAAATTCACTGCCAATTAATCAATGATATAATTATAAATGCATGGAAATATATGTTTGTGTATCATTTACAATAATTCATTTATCAAATATTCATTAATTATTCGTTTGTTTATTTTTATTTCATTATAAATTGTAGGGTGCAATCATAAAAGAACTTGCTCTAATCCAGACAAATACACATGCTCCTCGATTGCATTCAAAAATGAAACGGAAGGCTTTTGCGTACCAAGTGAGTAAAAATTATCAGCTTGGAGAGATTGACACTCTCACATTTGTGTCTCACCGACTCTTATGGTGAAACTCCCAGTGGACTCTTCATATTTTTTCTTTTATTCATTTCAACCAATTTGAAAAATAATTATCAAGTATGTGTCCTTCGTTTCTTCTTTTTTTTTTTTTTTTTTTTTGAATAAAAAAAGTACACAAGGTGTGAACGCGTATGTAAATTCATTGTCAATCAAACCATTATATAATTATAAGTGTATGAAAATTTTCGTTTGTGTATAATTTACAATAATTAATTTACTAAATATTTATTAACTGTTCATTTGTTCATTTTTATTTCATTATAAAATGTAGGTTGCAAGAGTGATGGGAGTTGCTCAAATGAAAATCACAGATGCGTGCGGAACGTAGGCTACCCTTACGGTCATATTTGCTTACGATGTAAGTACAAATTATAAACTTAGAGGGATTGACACTCTCGACATATAAAAAAAAAGATCCGCACCAAATCTTCGTCTCACTGATTGTTAAAGTGAAACTTTCATCTTGATATTCTATCTATCATTCATTCTAAACAATTTAAAAACCTATTATTAAATATATATATTTTCTTTTTTTTAGTAACGAAAGATGAATGGGATCTATTGGATGGTAAGTAAATTCATTAATGATTGTGATAACAAAGATAATAGGAATAAATCACCACACATTTTTCATCAATTATTTCCCTACTCTTTGTCATTCTGAAATTCAGAGTTCTACAGTGATAGTAATTAACTAATTAAGTTAAATAATCATGACAACTTGAAAATCTATGTTTATGTATCATTTACAGCAAACAAATTGATAAATATTGATTAATTCTTTGTTTCTTTTTTTTTTTCTTTAATTTCAACAATCAGGCTGTCATATCAACGAGGGAATTTTTGATTGCTTCTATCCTAAGAGCTGTTTTTCTCGTATTCCTCTAGGCAGCTGGCCGGGATTCAAATGTTTAAAACATAGTGATATGTCAGCCCGTTCTTCATGAATCTCGTGGGATTGATATCCCCTGAAAATTCGAAAAACAGATTATAATTATATCTATACATAGGACAAAACACTCGGTGAACTCTAGATGTTTCAATGGTCTCAATAATTATGAATATATGTAATTGATGAATTTGTTTTACTCCACTTGTGTACTTAAACTACGATATTGAAACAATAAAATGAAATAGAATAATTGTCACAACAAGATATTTCAATAGATTTTTGTGCTTTTCTTTTCTGATCCTTTTCATTTTAAATTATTGGATACCATAAATTATGTGTGATACATAAAATAATACGAATTAATCTACTTATATGATCGGTTCTTAACATGATAATGTATAATTATTTTTTTGATTTGATAAAGTGGAATTTACTCAAGTCCTATGAAACAATAATATCCATTGCTTTCTCGTATTTTACCAAAGATAACGTCAATTATAATCTTGATAAGTATTAGACGTTACCAATTTTCAAAGTAATGAAGTTCAACATAGAAAAGAATTTGATGAGTAAAGTAGGTGACCCAAATTCAGTCACTGTCCTATATACAGTCATATTTCTATTTATTCAACTAAAATAAGAAATTTACAAATTCCGGGTACACGTTAGGATATTATTTAATACAATTCAACATTCAACATGGGATCACTGTCTGAATTAGGCTCACTGACGTGACTGATTTTAGGACAAACTGCAATCTTGTCGTCGGAATTAGGTGTCATCGGGATTGTTAGAAAAAAATATTCATTACATAATTTTATACAAAGTTTTGGAGAAAATAACTGGTCTGATCTCCTCTGAAATTATTATTCCTTCAAAAATATTAAAATTCACCAATATCATTGAATGACTGTCAATAACTCCGAATAAAATGTGAGGTGAATTCCTTAAGATGTCTGTATTTGGGTCTCCTACCGTATCTTTAATTCTAAAATAATGTATTTTATGAATCAATCAATGTTGTGCCTGGATCATGGCAATTCTTCAGTATATACCATTACAAATACTTTATTATCATGGTATTTGCATTTTTAAAAATGGTATATTTCTTAAGGCATTTAAGAAATTCAAATTTCTCAATATTTTCGTTCTGTACAAACAAATAGCATATTGCCATCCTCCAGATTTCATTATACTTTTCTATTCAATAAAAAAAATTCATGTAAAATGATTCGTCGTATTTATTGCATTGAAACATGATCAAAATTTTAAAACATCTATATTTTTTTGTTCAATATCAATGACATTGATATTTCATTTCAATAACTATTAAATATTCTTTATCGATTCATTCAAAATGTATAAAACTGTACAAATTGCGGCTATAGCAACCTCGTTCCATCCGACAGCTTATCACTTGTCAATAGTTTTTTCCTTATACTAAATTGGTAATACTTGGAATCTGTTTCACAACAATTTCATCGATAATAAAATTTTCAGTGCTACCTGCACATCAACATTTTTAGTACGACTCAGTGAGGGCATTTTCACCTCCGAATTTGGCCGTCACTCTAGTTTCATTTATTTTCTACGAAATTCAAGAAAAAAAAAAAACAAATAACCAAAAAAATGAAATAATGCGTATTTTTTCATTATCATCTCAGCATTATATATACGAGATCAATTATTTTTTGCATTCTCAGAGAAATTAATTTTCTAAAAAGTAATTGTAATATATTGTATTAAATAATATCATATACAAGATGACTCAATACATATATTTCATATATGACTTTTCGAATATATAATTAATTATAATAAATTCACGTAATTTTTCAATGATAATTTATTTATTTTTTTATACACGTGTATATAATATATAATGTGACAGTGAATGGTGTATATTTCTATTATTATATTTATGGATACGAATGAATAACAAAAAAATGTGGAGATAAATTTTATTTGTGATCGATTGATCGACTTTTTCACCACATACATATACATTTACATACATGTATGTATGGATAAATAATAAATGTAAAAATTAATAAATAAAAATTATAGTATGAAAATTGAATTTCATCAGTTCATCAATTTATATATATATTTTTTCTCATTGAAATGAAATAGTATGTCATTTATTCATGAATATTTGATTTGAATACAAATATATGATTGTTGGCTATATACGTAACTTCTGTGCAGAATATTCTTTTTTGTTACCATGTTGCAGACAAAACCTCCGCAAATATTCACAAATATCCCCTCATCTCCAAATAAAATATACTATTTGCAATATGATGAAGACAATAATCTTGAAGAATAGCAATTAATAGTGAATAATTATTAATACGTGATTATAGATACAATAAAGAGATATGTATACACAAATATAAACATGGACGAAAATTCTTTTGTGCTCACAATAAATATATATATATTTCAAAGTGGCGTATTAAATGACTTTCGTCCATTATTTTCTATAATTTTCATTTCATTTATTATTCAAAGTGTATATCATCGATTTTAATTATTAAAATAGTTTTGAATGGTAATTATTGAATGGTTTTGAAAATTTAATTCAATAATTTTTTATCTATTCACTTCATTCACATCTGCTTTAATCAATTTCTAATTTTGTTTTGTTTCTACTGATGTTAAAATAAAAAAATATATTTATCGACATTTCAATAATATAATATGAAATTATTCAAAGCAAATTCTGTTAAATACATGTGAATTGATGTTTTGGTGAACATAAATAATTGAAGACAGTGAGAGTAGGTCGGAATTTTTTGTTTATTTGTGTTCTAGGTATACTGCCATTATGTGCGCGTGCAGTTACAGCTATTCAAATTTTTTTCATGTATTTTTATGAATACATATTGTTCAATAATATAGGAATGTTATAATGTTTCAATGTTATAATTTGAAATACCCTAGTGTATATATTCTCGTGTATTCTATATATATGATACACAATTGTTTCACGTGAAATAATACATTATTATTTTGCCCTGACAATTGATTCGATATATATATTATATACATGGATTGTATGTGCATTCTACACATCTCAAATATATTCTTATAGATTAGTTTTTCAATCATGAATGTGGAATATGAAATTATTTGAATTATATGCGTTTCTTACGCATGCAAAACAAAAAAAAAAAAAACAAAAACTTTTTCCGCATAAAAGTTTCAAATATCGTCAACAATTACACATCTTTATTTTTGTTAATATTTATAAATGATTTGCCTCCTTTTTTCATTGAAATAGAGGGAAATAATATAAAATATAAGTTTATCAATTGAAAATATATATTTTGCATGATTTAAAAAATAAAATATAATTTTTTTATATCAAAAGCTGAAAAATTCAAATATTGTTTGCGGCCATGCATATGATTAGGTCGATAAAATCATTAGCTTCATACAAGCATGTCGGTAAAACAATGTATAAATTATTTTACCGACAATTTCTTAGCCCTCTAGAAAACAACGAGTCGTCATCGACATCATTCAACGTCGTTCTGCTTCATTTTAGTTCGGAGAGTGGAGACAGACATAAATCGTCCGCTCTCTTCTACTACACGAAGCTAGCCGAAGAGCGTTGCTCACACGGACGTGGCTTGCGACTGTGTGAGTTACCCCCTCCATTCTGCGTTGTTCGTTGCTCGGTCTTTGATTCTTGAGAAAGTTGGGCCATTTTTCTTTCTCATTTATTCACCGTCGTTCCACTGAGTTGGATGTGTAACAGTCAATTTATTGACGAAATTTTAAGTATTCATTTATTTAACAATGTATTTTATTTGTATGGGTAAATGTAAAATAAACTCGTGTACAATGAAATTGGTAATTTTCGATGAGAAAATACAACTTTATTACAATAAGGTCATTAAATTTTTTTGATGAGAATAATAATGTGATATTGGAATATTGAAATGGAATAGGTGAGAAGAATTTACTGGAATTTTCATAATCCAATTTAATCTCATCAATCGTAAAATTTATCATCAATATTTCATTATATTCAAATTTATTTTTGTATTTTTAGATTATTTTTCGGAATAGTTTCGTCGAAAGTCATGAGATTATCTGAAAAATAACCACATGAATGTACCACGTTGAACATTAACTTGGTAAGTTTAACAATATTTTATCTTTTACGTTTTTTTTTCACTTCCATTTTTAAATGTGATATGATGATATTCTCAACCGAAAAATTATGAGTTCATGATTATTAAAAAACATGCACTACCAACTGAAGTTTTAGAAATATTCATTTTGTTGATGAATTACCAAATGTGAATAATTATTAATATTTGTAATTTATTTATTACAGTTGAATGATGGGGATGGATTCGTATAAATGAGTTGAAGAAACTTTTCTGCTGCAGCAAGAAAACAAAAATGTAAGTCATTCAAAATTTATTAACAATATAATTGAATTAAAAACTGTATATTCTTTTTCCTAAAATATTTATGATGATTTTTACACCGAATAATGATTCAGTGATTATTTTATAACATGCACTACCAACTGATGTATTATAAATTTAATTTAAATTTATAAAAATAATAATGGCCGAATAATAATCAATTTGTTTGTATTTATTGTTACAGGGAGAAAACGTGTGGAGTGGAATATTTGTAGAACTAATTCACGTTTAGCCATTAGCAACAGATTGTCATGATAAATTTATATTTCGAATGAAATAAGAATAAAAAATTGAGCATTCAAGAAAATAGAAGAATATAATGAGTTTTTTTTTTCCACGTGTAAGGTAATAAATATTTCTATTGGAATGAAAACGAAAAAAAAAAAATTATATCCATTGCTATTTCATATGACCTTTAAATACAAAAAAAAGTACAAAATAAAATTATATTCAACTCAACAATTTTTTTTCTCCAGTTGCTGATGTCTTTTTATCTTTCTTTTACTTCACCGATAGTGATATATATATATATATATAGTTGTTAGTAATGCCAAAAAACCATTTACAAAATAATTTTAACGATCCAACATGATGAAATACATCTTGTCTCGCAACATTTTTCTGTGTTTGTACGATAGAATATTTGAAAATATATCTTTTTTTTTTCTTTCCTTTCAAAAATAAAAAAAAATTATTGTAAAAAATAGCGTATTGATATCAATTACTCATAAGGAGGAAGACCAAGTGATCTCTCAACTATTAATAATTCCATGTAAACTTTATATCAAACGCCCAACGTATGATAAAATGTTAAACTTACAAAGACTTTACAATAATAGTATATATATATATTTTTTTAACAATGTCTCAATAGGAAAAAACAAAAAATGTTGACCATAATGATAAATTCTCAACGGATTTTATATTTCTTCTAAATATAATTCGCAATGATGCGATGGCACCTACAAAAATTTGGAGAAAGAAAAAAAACAATAATAATAATAATAAATAAAAACTGTTTAATGCTATTTAATTATTGGTAAAAGAAAAATGATCAATGTGTGTATTTGTTACTGTTTTGGTTACAAATATTTTTTTTTAATTTTTTTTTTTTGTTTAGTTATTCATCTTTGGTGGGGTTTATACCCTCAATCGAGCACTCGATTTTATATTTGTTTTTTTTTTAAATTCACATACGCCCTACTACACGTATGTATTTTCATTAATTTTTCATTTTTTTCCTCTCAGTGATGATATATATATATATAAACCAAATGTATACTATATGTACATTTAATAACAGTCGGAATGTTCAATCAATTTTCATGATGAATAATATCTTTTAAATACTTTTTTTTTTTTTTGATTTTTATCTTTCAATTTAAAAAAAAAAATTTGAGCACAATAATGCACATTAATGTCAACGATAAATTCCTTACAAATATTGAATATTTAAATGTTCAAATATTCAAATATACATCCAAAAGGCACGAGATTCTTTTTAAATAAAATTCAAATATATAAATATTATTTTGCAATTTGCAAATGCACAAATCAAAATTATGAGTAAATAACATTGTAGGCTCATTATTTAAACTATTATCAATAACTTGATAAATTCATACAATTTATACACAAAAAGAAGAAAAAAAAAAAATAATAAAGAAAACTAATATGACGCAGCTACTATGAACAGTGCGCGTTTGTGTAAATGTAAGCACCAAAATGAAACTTTGATTCTATTATTTTATCACTCATTATCATAATTTCATCTCCCATAAAACAATATGAGCATCATTACTATTAGGTTCTTTTAATGAGTAACTGGCCTTTGTATTTCTTTCTCCAATAAATGGCTGTGGTGGTGCTGTGTTTCCATACGATTGCCTCCAATTAACATAACCTCGTCCACCCATTAGAGTTAAAACCGTTCGTTTAGGTTGATCAACTTGTTGTTGCATTTTTCCTATTCTCTTTGTTGTATTGGTATTCATTGTCGTGGTATTCAGTCTCTGTTGATCTTCCTCTTTAATAATAGCTCCACTATTAGTGTTGTTTGGGGGAATTAAAGTCTCAAGATTAAATGGTGAATTTGTCACTATACCTCGACTTGCTGTACTGCTATTTCGGGATAATTTTCCAACTTTAGATAAATTTTCTTCGGATCCCGACGATGTGTATAAAGAACTAGCATGAGAATCAACTGACCAATTTGATAAATCTAATGATCTTGGTCTTGTAATTTTCATTTTTAATCGTCGATCCAAGGTATTAACTTTATTTGGAATTGCTGCCAATTCTGGATCACTTCGTCTGAGACTTTCATAAATTGGATCGATCCCCGAGCTTGTATCATTCTCATAATCTTTCACGTACATTAATTCACCATAAAGCCCATAAACATCACAATTTTCACCGGAACTCTGTGAACTTGCAATAGAAGTTGATAATAATCCAGTATTATTTGCATTATTTACCATTCCACCACCGCCATATCCACGTGGCAAAGTCTTTGATCCTCTATATTCATTTTCTTTATTACGCTTTCTTCGCAAAGCAACAGGACTACCGGCCAATTGTTGTTTCAATTTATCGACATTATATGAAAATGATGACGACGAAGTAGTAGAAGCTGCTGACGATTCATTTAAACTCACACGATAATCAGGTTTTTGTCTTTGTATTGATGAATCATCTTCACCATCACGATTATGAATGCGTAATTGTTGCGATTCAATTTCTGATTGCTCCATTGAATTATATTGGCTGTGTTGATCACCTTTTGGAGTATTTATCGACGGTTTATTATTTTGTATTGCTAAGAGAAATGTTATTGGTCCAAAATGTGCGTGATATGAAATATTAACACGTCCACTGATAATTGGAACACCTTCAAGTCGTGGTAGAGGAATTGTTAAACTGATCCCAACATTAGTGCCAACCCATAGTAATCCTTTACACGCCATTAGTGCCGTTACAGTCACACTTATCTGTGAATTTTGATTATTATTATTGATATTATCACCGGAATAATTGGACGATGATAAACGATCTAAAATTGATGTCTTTGTTACTCGAAGAACATTCGAGGCGATATTTATATCTTGAAGATGTTTAAATGTTTCAGTGTGATAAAGACAAACTGTACTTGAATTTTTCAATGCCACCCATAATCCAACACCCGAATGCGCCATTAAATTTACATTACCAACGTGTTCGTGTTGAACACTAAAACTTTTTATTATTTCACCAGATATTCCACGGAGTACCCAAACTTTTTTGCCACATGCCGCGTAAACAGTGCTATTTATTGGCATGAGGCAGGCAACTGGATCTGTGCCCAACGTAATTATTAATGGCTCTGTCATCAGCCAATTTCCATCCACATTCCTACGAAACATTAGCAACGATCCATTGCCCAATGCAACAAAAACATTATCACAGTGATATTTTATTTGAATAACTGAACCTGTCACGGAATAACTTCCAAGTTCATCTTGTTTTTCTGGTTCAGGAGCACCATAGACAATTATTTTTCTTGAATCTGTTCCCATCCAAACTTGATCGGCCGCTTGTGAATTAATTGGTTCATCGACACCTTTAATAAATTCAATAGCTGCCACACGTGTTTCAACCAGATCAAATGTACTCATTTTTTTCAATGAAATCGCTGAAGATGCAGTTGATGTTGATTGTCCAAATACCGTGATATGACTTGAAACACTATCGCCCGTACAAATCCACAAATAGCTCTGTGGATTTCGTGAACTTCGTCGCCGCGTTGGCCGAGGATTTTGTGTAGTATAATAACAACCACAACGCACTTCAGATCGATATTGTGAATGATAAACCGCCTGTGAACTGACAAATAGCGGCATTTTAGTTGATGGTCGTTGCTCTTGTTCTGGCACTTCCCACGACGGTGAATTATTCGGATCTAATGCAAGTTGAGCAAGTCGGAGCTCTGTTATCCAATCTTTTTTGACTAGGGGATTATCCGTTTGAAAAGTATACATTTGTCCCTGTTTTGTTGTTAATTGTAGACAACAGCTATCAGCCCAAATCATATCTTCATCTTTTTGCTGTATTGACGATTGAATTGATTGTAAAATTTGTTTAGTCGCTGTTACAGTCATTCCCTGATTGAAATGAAACAAAAAATACAAATCAATTGTTATTTGAAATTTATCTTACAAAATGAATAAGCACGTATATATTTATTATTTAAATCGAGAAGAATAAAAGAGTACAGGGTTAATTAAATACCTCATAAGTTCCTTTTAATTGTGTCACCAAGTCATTTATCCTCGACATGACTTCATAGTCGTGCATCAGATCATTCATTTCAGCGCAAAGATTATCAGCATCCGCCTGACCGCTCTCGTTCATGCTACAACTTTTTTCTGATTTTAAACTGCCGCCTTTGTTTAAACCCGCAGTCAATAATCGGCTAAGAGTTGGAGAAGCGCTAGTGTCTTGTATCTATAAATAAAAATTAAATAATAATAATAATAATAATAATAAATTACATTTATGTCATGTAATGTTAACAATAGAAATCACACGTGCCAATTTCTCGTGAGAATTTTTCTCACATGACATTTACCTCAATGTCCGACACCGGATACGTCCACTTTAGCGTCAGCCTCTCACTGCTAGAGAAATCTTCAATTGATCGCGGTGCAACAGACACACAAACAACTAAATCATTGAGCAATAATAATCTTCTGCGTTTTGATTTTGTTATCATTCCATTTTGATTGAATTCCAATTGTGTGACATTGTCTTCACGTATTAAATAACGTGATGATGAGGATAACGGACGATGTGCAAGTTTTCCTGAAACATGACGTAGCATTTCTTTGAACGCTTGAAATTGTTCAGCTTCACGTTTTCGTTCATTCAACATCTCTGCTAGACTTTCAAGTTGAGTTAATGCCAATTGCAAAGACATTCGATCGTGATGCCCGTGCGGCGTGTGTTTCAACAAATCCTACAACAAATACAGTAAAAAAAAAAATAAATAAATAAATAAATAAATGTAAATAAAAATAAAAATAATTAATTAAATTATAAGATTTTATGTATTATAAATTTTTATAAATTATAAATGGAGAATAGAAAAATTACCTGGAGAAATAGAATAAATTGTGGAAACCTCTGCACAGGTTTCACCATCAATCCAAAAAAGGATAATCGATCGTGTGCACTTATCTGCTTTACCTGTGTATAAAATCTCTCAATTATTATAATTGTCCATGCAAATTGATATATAATATTCCATAAAATTATATCAATGAATATTTTATATACCTATATATTATAATTAAAAAATATAAAAAATTATATGACGTACCTTGAAAAAATCAGCGAGAGCAGTTTTTCTCTTGGACTCTTGCTTGGCAAGGTCCATGGCCACCGAGAAGTTGTTTATAAAACCGCTATATATGTCAAGAACAATTGCTTTGCTAAAACTCGCAACAAAGACATCACCAAGTTTCTCATCTTTGTCCCATGATCGTACACATTCGGCCAATGCAATTCTAAATAACGTGTGACACTGCAAGATTTCCGGTAATCGATGAAATAACGTTGTAATTTTTGTTTGACTCAATATTGGTGGTGATGATTCTTCCAAAGGTTTTTTATAATCCTAATAATAGATAAGTTATACATTCAAGTTATTTTTATTAATTATTATTCATTATGCACATTATATATGGATATAATAGACTCACGTTAACAAGTCGTTGCAACGTCGCAACATAACTATTTTCTGAGTGAACAATGGCAGCCACAATGTGACGTCGCTTTAGTTGTTGTGTGTTGAGGTTGGCTGGTGTTGGGGGAAGTGTTGGGGGTGCTTGTCTTCGTTGGTGCATGCATTGAAATTGCATTATCGCTGCAGCAGTAGCCGATGCTGTCATTGCATTATTACTCGTGATACTTTCCTCTTCAACCTACAATTCATACACAAATACACACATGCACATATATATATATATATATATATATCTTTCCTTTTTGTTTCAATTTAATTGAAAATAACTCTGATACAAAAGACCTTGTCAATTCCATTTTCATTTAAATATTACAACTACATCTATATTATATTATTCCTTCCAATAGACAAAACAAATGATTAAATATTTTACCTCAACCAATCGAGACATTGGCATGACAATTGGACCAACTGGTGATTGTTGTATTGGCGTTGATGATGACTGTTGTTTTATTTGATTACACATTGACACTACTGTCGAATTGTCAGACAACGATGAATCAATATCATACTGATGTGTTGAACCTCTTCGTATACTAAACCATCGTGACAAACGGCCTTGGCCACCTGATGAATCTAAACTCTCAGCTGTTGTATTATTTAATTTTATATTTTGCGATCGCCATTTGTCACAAAGTGTTTTTGCTTTGTGTAATGTATTTCTCAATTGGCAATTACTCTTGACACTGATATTACTTTTTTCACTTTCATCATCGGATGAATGATCATGATCTGACGCGTAACACCACGAGTCCTCGCTCTTGACAGAATGCACCGAGACATTGGATTTCGTTGATTCCAACGGTGGATGATGCTGCTGCTGCTGCTGCTGTTGTTGTTGTTGTGGCTGTTGTTGTTGCTGCTGCTGTGACAACGTCTGCGATGGTGATTGTCTCTTTGATATTGTCTCCATTCTCGTTGAACCACCTACATCATCCCACGATTGACACCTCGTCCGCGGCTCATCTACACAAATAAACACATTGACACAAAACAATAAAAAATTACTATCATCATCAATAAATACACTTTATTTATACTATACATTTAACAAATTAAAAAATTATATTCGCATTGAGATTGATTGATTGATTGATTGATTTGCGTGTGCGTGTATGTGTCATTGAATAAATTAGAGAAAGCTACACAATAATCAATTATATTATGATTGTATATCGAAAGCACCGACTGTGGACCAATTACCATATATAGAAACTACAAACAAGTTGTGTGTACTCGACGGCGGCGACGTCCCACAACTGTTGCTCGTAGGTGCCTCGGTGGCGAATCGTTTGCGAGTGTGTCTCAATAATTTACGTGTATGTGTAGTATACACACGCGTGTATACATATCCAACAACAGTACAGAACAAAAACGTCGCGTGTGCTCGGCGCGTATATTATTATGCACACGCAATATTGTGTTGAGAGAGCAATAGAGTTTGCTTTTGCACTACACATATATATAAATATGTTTTCTTCAATTCATAGAGTCCGAGAGCAAAACATATTTGAGCAACTGCGCGCGTGCTAACCACTCATTGCTGATATTATGTGTGTATAGAGAGAGAGAGAGAGGGCAGCTCTGCTCGTGTACAGTCATCCATCGAATGACGGAAGTGTCTATTTATACAATATATTCCCATCTATTGCGCCAATCGTACACAGTTCCATAAACGGAAAGAATCACCCGCGGAAGTCAAAGTAAAATCATCAATATATATTTTTTATTTTTTTCTTTTTTCTACTCATTCGACGTTTTTCACTTGGTTTTGTATCAACTCGACACTTTGATATATTCATCGTGAGCCACATGATGTGTACGTAAAGAGTTGATAAATTGAGACTGTGCGACAATGGGTTTGGCGAGGATTAGAAACGTGAGAAAAAAAAAAAAAAAACAAAACAAAACAAAACAAAATAAAATAGAGTGCGAGTACCCCGTTTATATACACAATACGAGTATTATTATGTTGAATACTTCGAACTCGAGTAATTGAGCTTCGTTAGAACGTTCGTGTAAATGTGTTTATCATATATATATATATATGTGTGTGTGTGTGTATGATGGAATGGATGGAGAAGGAGAACGGAAGCAGGAGGGATGTCAGTTTTGAATGATGCAAATAATGCAGGCAAATTGTTGGTATTGTGAGTTTAGTGAGTACGATAAAAGTACAAGAAAATAAAAGAAAATAAAATTAAAATTAACAAAAAAAAAAATGAGAATAAGATAAAAAATTATATATAATTAATTATATCAAATAAAAATGTCATTGTCCTTAATAATCAATAATTATTATTTATATATGTATTTTATTATTTTATTTATTAATTTCTTTTTTTTTTCTTTTTTTTTTTTATATGTATATAACGAAATTGGAAAGAAATAAAAATACGTTCAAAGTATAATCAACTGGGTAAAGAGAACTCTCACTCATTTTTTGTTTTGACTGTACGCGCTCGCTCGCAGTTATCGTCATGGGTTTTACTACATCGTCGTCATCAGGCACCATGACCACGACCACGACTACGACTACCACTACCACCTTCTTCTTCTTCTTCTTCTTCTCGTGCTCCTCCTCCTCCTCCTCCTCCTCTATTTCTACTCACACGCTGGATAAATTCCAGTAACTTGTCCTCGAGACCGCCGCTGTGCGCCCGGTGCAACTCGCAATAAACGCTGTCGATAATTGTACTTTGCATCGGTGCAAACATCACCATCACCATCACCATCACCACCATCACCACCATCAACATCATCACTCATCATTTATACAAAAATAAGATAATAAAAATTTAATAATACAATTTGATTCTATACATATTCCATTGTACAAATCAACATACAAATTTATCGAGAGAAGAAAAGAAAAAAAAAAAAAAATCAAATTAAATAAAACAAATTAATAATACAAATGATATTTACATTTCTATTTCAATCATGCGATGATGTGACAGATAAATATTCAATATATATGTTAATAAGGTGATAATTGTTGAGATGAAAAAAATAAATAAATAAAAAAAGATGAACATTCATCATCATCATCATCATCATCACGCAACATTTCTCGCCGCGTCATGAAACTGCGTATGTATTCTACTTACTGGAGGTATTTCATGTGTATAGTCTACACTACCCACGCTTTCTCATATGTAAACATAAAGGGTTTTGCTTTGCGGTCACGGATGAATAGACAGAGAGGTATCACAAAACTCTCAAAAAATGCGCGCGCACGCGTGTGTGTGTGTACAAGTTTACAGTGAGACCGCGAAAAGAAAAATAAAAAAAAAAGGATGAAAAAATAATTCAGACAAAGTGGTAACGTAGTGAACACAGAACAAGCAATGACGTACTATTGCCATCGTTGCACCAGTCTCAGTTCTTTCTCTTACAAAAGTTCGGACCAACTGTGAAAAATTGTGTTTATACGTGAGGGAGCCGGGTACAATTCCTCTGTCGGATTCCACTACCAATGTCGCATCTCTCGTTTGCCTCTTTGGCCTTCTCTCATTTTTTTCGTTTGCACTCTTTTCACAACGATATCAACGTGTTCTCCGTCCCCCTCCTCTCTTCTCATCTCTCCATATCAACGTGTTGGAGTTTATGTACATATTGTATATATATATATATATATAATCACACACACATACACATATATACGCGCGCCATTGTCTGTTGCTTGAGATATAACCGAGTAAAAGTTCAAAATGCAATTGTCCACAAGAGTCTGCGACACTAAAACACAAGTTTATTCATATGTTTCTGCATCATTTATTTCTGCATCATCGCGACATATAAAAATGAATAAACATAAAAAAAAAAAAAAAAAAAAAAAATTCAACACGTGTCACCTTTTTTTTTTTTATGTAGTGCAGAAACAAAAAAAAAAAAAAACAAATATTTATATAAATGGAAAATGTGTAAAAACAAAGGTGAGAATTTATTGACAAAATCACGAGATTAATAAGTGGAAATAGAAAAAAAAAAAATAAAAATAGAATAGATAAAAATATCAATGCAATACACACGAGAACAATATCAAATAAAATTAATTGTTAAATGGAATAATAAAATAAAATTTGTTATTCATTGATAGTGTATAATGAATGGAATTTTTTTTTTTTTAAATATAAACACTCGTGTATATAAATATTGCAAATTGATTTATTTTGTTTATTCTGTGGAGAGAAAAAAAAAAAAAAAAAAAAAAAAAAAAAAATACCAACAATAATAATAATAGTAATAAATAATGAATAATAATATAAAATCAACTCAATCATCATACACATATAAATCGTTTTAAATATTATCGCGTGGGTAAAATATTTTTATTTTGGCTTCTGACGATATTGTGTTGGACAACCGAGTGAGTTTAGATTGAACGCTTCAGTCGCTTGTAGGTTTAATCATGCGGGTACAATAACGTCCTTCGCGAGTGACCGACTTCCGGCGTGGCAATTCATATTTAGCTTATGTGTGTGTAGAGGGGGGGGGGGGGGGGGGGGGACAGTGTTAGTCTCATCGATGGGTCATTCCCCACGTTCATATGAATAAACTAAACTCTATAAAAATATCCAATACAAATAGTTAATCTATTTATTAATCATTTATTATTATTATTATTATTATATATTTTTTTTACTATCACTCTACATAAATTAGAGAAATGAAGAATAATCCGTTAAGTTTTTTTTGTTTAATTTTCTAAAATATTTTTCAATTTATTTATTTTTTTTTTTTTTTTGTTTACTTGACTATTTAGATTTTGGGACTGGAGACTCAAGTATCACTTGAATGACGTACTGAACGTGAATAAATTAATGTTAATATAATTATTTATAAATCGTTGATATTGATTTTATTACAAATTTTTCGTTTTGGTAATGGATTGTAGATATAATCAAATTGTTCTCCAACTTGAAATAGTTTTATTTCAAAAATTTCAATTTTCTCAAAATTTAAAATCCCATATTACACATATATATTTATGTATGTATGTATGTATGTGTGTATTTCTGAGTACACACGGTGTGGCAACGCCGCGCCGTCTAGTTGAAATTTCCATGGGTATCATTCTCTCTTTTGGTTTCTTTCTTTATCTTTCTCTCCCTCGTGGCTGTTGTGTGCGAGAGGCTTGCAAAGGCTCTCCCGTGTGCTTTCGTTTGACTGTACAAGTGTCTCTCTCTATATATATATATCTATCTCTATCTCACTTCGTTTAAAATCGTGTACCGAGTACCCAACACAACACAACCAAAAAAAGAAAAAAAAAAAAAAAAAAAAAACAAACTTTTATTATCACAATTTTCTATCGTGTAAAAAATATTTTTATATTCAGACAAATTTTTCATACATGAAATTTTTTCAAAATTTCGAATTATTTTATATTATAATTGTGGATTAATTTTTTTATTTTATCAACTTACATTTTATAAGGATAACACCATTGTGTATTTCCTCCATGTCTCAATATTACACTTGTACATATGTATGTATATATTTATTTATATATATATATATATATATGTATATACACCACCGGTTGTCGACAGCCTCCTCGCGGATTGCCGGAGGAGGCTGTAACCAAAATTCACTTGGTCAATTTAATTTCACTTTTAAAATTCAAACAAAACATATATAAATTTTTATACATCATTTTACGAATATAACAGTATTAAATATCAAATTTTTGTACACGAATAAACTCAATTTATGTGTGTTATCAGAAAAATATTAGAAAAAAAAAAAAAAGAAAAATTCAAGTATTTATATACAAGTTAATAGATATAAAAACACAAAATTTGGTAATAAAATAAATATCACTAGATATAAATTAATAATGAATAAATGTACTTCCGGTAAAATTCGCGTATACACATAGAGAAACACTGACAACACGGCGAATGGAATTAATTTAATTAATATTTTTTATCACAAAATAACGTTGGAGCAGAGTGTGGGAAAAAAAACAAAACAAAACAACAACAACAACAACAATAGTAGTGAGAGACGTACACTGGATTAGGCATTGCTAGGCATAGAACACTGTGCATGATGGCGGGCGCTCATGTTAAACTCGTGCTACAGACTTTGTGTTCGGAGCACTGAGGGAGGTTGAACAGGCCAGCGGAAATGTGCGGAGGGGCGAGTTGGTTAACACCGTCACACAGAGGAATATATAAATGTGTAACTGTATGTGTGTGTAGGTGTGTGAGTGTTTGGTTCTCTGTTGAACAGAGTTGAAATCTTGAGTTTGTATTTGAGGGTAATGAGAGAGTGGAGGTAAGAGAGAACGGAGCAATGATGTATATAATAAATGAAAAAAAAGAAATTGTTTTGTGTGTATATACAAGAGAAATGAAATTTGTCGTGAAGTTTTGCCGATTGGTGGCGCCAGCTAATGATGTTCAACAGAAAGAAAAAAAATGTTTTTTCGTTTATCAATTTTCATAGAAAATTCTACCCCTGTACTGTATTTTTGAATACAAAAAAAAATAAATAAAAGAAAAAAAAAACAAAATTAAGAAAAGCAAAAAAAAACTCAAAAAAAAAAAAAATTATTATTTTTTTAAATATGTGAATGAATTTCTTTGTAGTCGATAATACGTTGGACGATGAGTTAACAATCTGAGTAAAGAGATGGCGATGCAGTTTGTTTCCTTCAGTGTATTTTAATAAACATTATACTATTTTTTGTTTTTTTTTTGTTTTGTTATAACTGTTTTTATTCCAGTGTACGAGTGTTATTTTCATCAAATAAGCAATGAGTTTGCGTAGAAATATATTCCGCCCACTTTACTAAATAACCATGTGTACCAATCACAGTTTTTATTTAATTTTTCTTTCCATTTTTTACCACCGCCATCCCGATTATACCACTGAAATTTCATACACTTAATTTTTATTGAGTGTACGTGAGAATTAAAACAGGATCTGATTATTGGTACACAATAAAATTTCATCATGACAACTACGCAATGATATAATTTTATATTGGATCATGACGCACATTTATCAAGCGAAATTTCGATGTGAGTTTTTTTAAAAAATTTTAATTCATCTATATCACACACTTTATACACTGTCAATAGATTTTTTTAGTGTGTTGCTCTCCTCATTTTAATTGGATGTCGTTAAATATACTCAATTATCATCTAACAGTTATTAAACTGATAAAGAAAATGAAAAAACAAAAAATATCTTCAACATTTACATGTCAGGGACCGAGAATCTCACATCAAGATTCATACAGCTGAGAAAGGAAAATGGCACATTGTTTACCGGTCGAAAATATTCTGCTCAATCCGGTTGGCAGTGAGTTTTGAATTTTTTTGTCACACAGATAAACATTAAAAAATATTGTCGAGGCATGAATAAATAAATAAATATTAATTCTAGATATATCCTGCGACAAATGAAACACGAATTTCCAACAATAATGGCAAAAGTTCATTACAATGTACTTAAAAAGAAATGGTCGAATTTGCTGCAACAATACAAAGTGAGTTGAGACACACTCACGCGTCTAACCTCAATCATTTAAATATCATCGAATAATCATATATATATAAATAAAATCTTTGGTAAAATTGTGAAAGAATTTTTATAAAATTTTTCATTTGTATTCAAAGGATCTCAAGAATCCAGTTCATGGCGATAAATACAATGCAGATGATGTCTCCTGGCCATTCTACAGTGCAATTGATGAAATTATTGTCAGTAAAACTAATGGCAAATCAATTTCATTACCAGATGATAATGAGGGTGATATCGAGGAAGACATTAATCCAGATGAATTACTCTGCGTTTCAGTGACGCCACTAGACGAACGCAATCAAATTTCACCATCATCATCGCCTATTGATGAACAATCTCAATCGACACAATTTACTAAAAGTCCATTGAGGTTTGTTTGTAATTAATTGATAATAAAATAGAAAATATAAATTGTTTTTAATAAATATCTAACCATTTTATTTTTAGATGTTCAAACAAAAAGGAAAATTTAAATGCAATGTCACTGAAAAATTGTTCGAGAGATCCACTGTTATTAGACGATCAATCATCAAATTTGAATTACATTGTCGATAATAACAGTATGACAACAAAAGCCAAACAGTTTGAATTACCAAAAGTTGCATCGTCAATCATTCCAAAAGATATAACAAAATTACAACGATTAGAGATGAACCAATCATCACGTTCTACACAGCAGTTGCAGATAATTTGTACTGCGGCCAATCACGCAAAACGACCTCGACAACTACTTGCACGTGATAAAAAAAAAGTGAGAAAGAGTTTGACAGCAGAATTTCAAAAAAATCATAGTGATGTCACGAGCATTGACAATCGTGTTGATGTACTTGAAAGTAAACTAAATGATTTTTTCGAGTATACAAAACAACGCGATGAAGAAAATCGTTTAATACTACTGAGGATTCTTCAAGCTGTTGAAAAAATCGCCGATCAAAATACCGAATAATATTTATATCTACATCTTTATGATAAAATAATAAATATCCCTCTGATATTCTGATAACAATAATATAATAATATGTTTCACATTATTTTTAATTAAAAAAGTATATATGTGTTTTTTTAAATTCTGATGAAAATAATTAATGATAAATATGAGGAGGAACCACATCATTCATTGCATGATAATTTATATATAGATGTGAGAAAGCGCAAGTGAGAAAAAAAAAAAAAATATATATATATATATATATATAGAAAGATTTATATCGATGTGTATATGTGTACACGTGTGGCCTCATCGCAGCATCTGCTTCTCTTTACATTCGACGACTGACCCTTTTTCTGACCCTTGCCAAGTACCAATAATTAACTGTTCTGTATACTGGCCGAGAGCATTATCGCGTTTGAATGCAAGCTGCCATAGAGACGCTTACGTCACATATCATCGCATTCTCTTGTACTATTTTTTTTTTTTTTTTCTCGTTCATTGTTGGTTGTATTTTACACGCAAAGTAAACGCGGATTCACGGTACACAAGAGATTTCATTAAAGATTTGTATACTTGATAATTTTTACTTATTTCAATTGGGTACATACCACAAATTTTTGATGGATTGGCCAATGCATGAAATTTTTTCCATCTTTTCCATCCTTTTTTCCATATTGCTGATGCTTTATTTTTACAATTTTGATTACTACCAATAAGTTTTGTACATGATGTCGAAGTTATTGATGATTTGCATAATTCACGTCTTAAAGATCCAATTCCAGATCTAAAAATATATATTAAAAATTTAATATTTTATTTTATTATTTTTATATCATTATTAATTGAGACAATAATTTAAATAATTTGTATAAATACAATAATAATACCTGTAACTGGCACTGGAACTGCCACTAAAACCACTGTCCAAATCGCATCCTAACACACCCAATGACGTTACATCGCCATTTGCCGTTAAAAATGATGAGGTAGTAATTTTTTTTGTTTGCTCTTCATCATCCTCAGGTTCAACCACATTATTTTCAATTTCATCCTGATCATCATCATTATCATCATCATCATTGTCCTCGATTGTGCTGGGCATTAGCATTGCTTCAACACTGAGATTCAATTCGCCCAAAACACGACGATGTCGTGAATGAACTCGGCGAACTTCATCGGCCACTAAAGAACGACGTGATCCACTTAATCCTAAACAGCATTGTCTGCTAGGGAAATATCAGAGAGAAAGAGAGAAAAAAAAAAAAAAAAAATCATTAATAACAAAATTCATAAATAAATCAAATTAGAACTTATATACAAGTATATTTTAGTTATTTTCATAAAAATAAATTTACCGCACACAACGATTTTCTCTCAAATAGAAATGATAAAAAAAAAAAAAAAAAAAAAAATCTTTAAACTTAAAATTTTTTTTATAAGATAAAATGAAAGCGTAAAAATTTGAGAACAACAGCCTATTGTCGGTGATATTTTTCGGTGTTGAGAGAATTTTATGGTTAAAACGACAGACCCGACGAAATGATAAATCTTTTACCTAATACTAAAGGTAAGAAGATGGAAGGGCCACCGTGTAAGTTTTTTTTTGTTTTTTTTTTTTCTTTCAAGGCCCCTGAAGAGCCTAAAATTTAAGGGTAATTCCACCTACCTGATCTCAGATATCTCCTCGTAAATATTCTCCTCAGTTCCATATCGTGTGACATAGGTGTGTCGTTTAGTCAGGTCACGAACAGGTGGTTGACGTTGATGATGATGATGATGATGTTGTTGTAGTTGTTGCTGCTGCTGCTGTTGCAGGTGATATGCATATTGTCGATGATTATTTGTCTCTTCCAATGAACAAGAATGAGGATAAACCAGTGCAATTTTGCTTGGTCCCGGTTCGTAACACGCATAAGAATAATCCTGAATTATTTGCATGTGCGGTTGCAATTGCAACTGATGTGGATTATGCAAATAATGGATATTCTCATGATGCTGATGCTGATGCTGATGCTGATGCTGATATTTATATTTATGTTCACTTATTGGCGGTGGATAAGGCGGTGGTGGCGGAAATTCTAAACTGGCACAACGAGACGAGGCCCCGGCTGTACCTGATAGACCGGAGCAACCGGGACTCGTTGACGAAGCCATTGATCATCCTTTTTTCAACATTTCTCACAATCAATTTAATCCAATTGTATTTCTGTACTATTTTATTTTTTTTTCTCCTCCTCTTTTTTTAATAACATTAAATCCATTCTTTAAATTAATTCACACATTAAATTGTATATAATATTTATAATAAACAATGGAAGAAGAAGAAGAGAAAAAAAAAAAAAAAAGGCAGTTATATATTTTATAAAAATATTATACAGTTCTCGTTGTGTATAATACGAAGGACACGAAAGATCGTGACCCCGAATCGAATCAAACAGGCCCGTAATCGCTTTAACTTCGGTCCCAACGACTATTCTCTTCTCTTACACCGAGATACTTGCTCTCCTTTTTTTTTTTTTTGTTTTTTATTTATGTATTTTGATATTATTACAATTAATTATATATATGTACACATATTTAATTGTAATTACAATGTAAATATTGTAATATACATATAATTTATATTGTATTTGATTTTAAAATCACTTTATCACACACAAATATAAATATTTATTATAACATTAACAATAATTACACATTAATATTTATCAAAAATTTTATTATTTATTTATATTGTATCTCGATGTTGTTATTGGTTTTTTTTTTTTTTTTTTTTTTTAATTTTTATTTTATTTATTTATTATTTTTCTTTGTTTTGTGATAAATGATAATTTTTTTCGTTGGATTTTATTGTCAGGAGAATAAACGAATACACGAGCACACACGTCTCCCTTTCTCAAGACCGGTCAACTCGTCGTTTATATTTCGCTTATGAATGTGCGCATAAGGAAGAAAGAACTAGAGAGGGAGACATTAGGTTGAAAGAAAGAAAAAAAAAAAAAAGAAAAAAAGAAACAAAACAAAACAAAACAAAAGAAAAAATCCACTCACTCGCACATACAGAGCAAGGGAAAGTAGGAGGAGATTAAGAGCAAAATATGAGAACGTGTAACTGAGTGAATTATCCGATTTAATTTTATGATTAACACTTTTGTCGTTGTATATAAAATTCTAATAGCACCTGTAGATAATCCAGTAACACATATACACCTATATATATATATATATACAGTGGCACCAAAACGAATTACTGGGAACAAGACTTGACTCACTATTTGACGCGTCTTAATAGGGAAGAAAAGAGAAGAAAAGTGAAGAAAAAAAAATCACTGAACACAAATTGAGGGAGACATTGATGATGTCCAACGATACGTGATATAATGTAGAGTAGAAAATGATCTAGTTATACAATCGATTGAACAATCCAAATCTTCGATGAGTCGTTAATGAAATTCAATCATCATTAATATTAAAATCATTGATAATTATTTATTTATTATTTTTTTTTTTTTTTTCTGTGTTTAATTTTAGAGATTAATTAATTTTTTTTTTTTTTCATTTTTTTATGAAGAAAACAACAAAAAATCGTGAGATATAATATGACACGCGACGAAAAGTCCTCGATTATACACCAAGTGGAAAAATAATACAATGAAAATTCCACATGAGCTTCGGTTTGCCTCGATGAACTCGTGTGTGTGTGTGTGTGTGCGCGCGTGGAACTCCGCGTTACTGAGTTTCGGTCACTTTTGAGCCAAACTGAAAGCAACAGGCGCACAATTCGTTTGCTCTATAACACTACACAATTGTGTGTGGTATGTATGCGCGCGTGTGTGTGTGTGTGTGTGTGTTTGGGTTAAGATATTGTAGGGTCTTAGAAGTCTTGGACCGATACGTTGGATGGAGTATCGAGGCAAGAGAGCGAACTGTATCTGCAATGAGGAGAGAAGACGTTGGATGGTAATGGAAGGAAGTGAGAAAAGAAAGAAAGTCGAAATGAAAGTAAATTGTAAGATGCTCGCTAGGGGGCAGCTGTAGACGGTAAGAGATTTGTTGAGATGTCTTATTATTCTAAATGAAGACGCGTGATTACAGAATCATCAGTATATAAAAAAAGAAAAAAGAAAAAAAATTTTATCAAATTAAATTACGCGATGATTTCATTCCTATTATTATTTTTTTTTTGGTTTTTTTATCACTTCTCTCTGTAACTTTTTTATCCACATTGTTATATAACTATTTAATTAGATTTTATTTATTTATGTATTTTTTACGTTATTTAAAGAAAAAAATAATAAATAATAATATTAAAAATAATAATTTTTATAAAATTAATATAATCATATTGAATATTGAATTTTATATTTCAATTTTGTTTGGATATTTTGTAATGTGACAAATTTATTTCTGGGAGATTTTATTGTTATCTCAATGTATTGCTGTCATTTCACGTATTTAATTACGAATATTATCACATGACACCATTAGATTCATGTATATATGCGCCTGCGTGCGTGTGTGTATGTGTGTGTGTGTGTGTGTTTGTTGTGTACATCTCATGTGAGCTGTACAATAACGCGTGATATTGAATTTAAACTCGTCTTTTATAAACTTATGTAAAATTTATATTTTTATGACGCAATATATATGTGTGACAATGACATAATTTCAATTATTATATATATAACTGGGATAAAATTCTCTCGATGCCTGAGAAACAACAACGAAAAAAAAAAAAAAAAAAAAAAAAGTTATGATAATAAATAAACAAATAAATACTAAAAAAAAACACATTCAATTTGAATTTAAATGCAATTAAATTGAATTCAATTAAAATTTTTCATTATTATTATTATTATTATATTTTTTTCTTTATCTTCTTTATTCTGTAATTTTTTTTTAATGAATCCCAAAAATTTTTCAAATAATCCCTGGAATAAAAAATAAATGGGATGATTATAAATTTATTTATTTTTTTATTTTGTTTTTATTATTGAAACAAAATATTTAAGTGTGTGAATTCAATTGATTGCGTAGAATGAATTAATATTTATTATATTTTTATTTTATAAATTAAATCGATATAAAAATTAATTTTCTCAATAAATTTATGTATATGATATTTTTTTTTTTTTTCTAAGTTTATTGACGTGAAATAAGACGTTTACGAAATTTCAATTCCACTTTAATATCGTTGTTTATTTATTTATTTATTTATTACTGATGTTTCTGTTTGTTATTAAATCTTATTGGTATTTTTTTTGTTTTTGTTTTTATTCAATGAAAAATACTGAAATTGGCGTGTTAATTTTCAAATTAACTCATCATCAATTATTTTGTTCATCGGTATTTACTTTCTTTTTCCTTTTTTTTTTTTTATGCAAAAAAGTAACGTGTACATACAAATTATATTGCATACATATATAAATGTCTGATAATTGAATTATAAAATAATAATTACAATATTTATTTATACGTATCAAGAATTATATGATGAATCGGGATAACATGATATTTTCTCAAATAGCTGAATAAATTTATTATATAGAAAGAAAAAAGAAAGAAAATAAAAAAAAAATTATTTTATTTCGATTACGCCTTTATATTGGCCCATTATTTCATGTATAAAATTAATCATCATCTCTGATCATAATATATATATTTTTTTTTTCTTCTCTCACATTTTACCTTCATACATAACCAAAAAAAAAAAACTTGATATATAAATAATTTTATTTTTATATATATATATATCCATCCAAGTTTATATTTATTACATATACAATTGCCCAATATATTTATTGATTCATTTTGTTTTATTCTTTTTCTTTTTACCGTATATAAATTTTAACTTATTTCAATTCAATAAATTTTCATCATTTTCACCGTTCAAATTTTATCCAGCAAAATTGAACGTGTCATTTTACATATCAATAATTATTTTCATTATTATTTTATCTGTATATACGATTAACAAACTTCACATTTTATATGTATATTTAAAAAAAATAATAATAATACGTGAGAATTTATTATACGGAATTAACGTAATTATCAACTACTGTCTATATATACAAAAAAAAAAAAAAATTATTACTGATCCATCGAAATATTCATCATAAATGTAATTTTTCTCTTTTCTTTTTATTCCTCATGAAGGCACTTGAGTGGGGAAAAAAAAAAAAAAAAAAAAAACCCCGGCAATCACCAATAATTTATTCGACCGAGTGTTACTCATAGAATTTGATCTTTTTAATTCATATATTTTCTATTGCAATGACGACGTATCAATAATATTTTTATTAAATTATTATTATTGATTATATATATATATTTTTATTTTTACTTTTATACTCACGCATTCATCAAGAGAAACAAATATAAAACACAAATATATAAATTTTATATATCATATATCCAATATGCATAAAAAATATCCCGAGACAGAAGCAAAGAGAGAGAGAGAGAGAGAAATGATATTTATCTTGAACTAAATTGACATAATTATTAATATTTATTATCCAAATGTCACGTTAAATTCTAAAAGATATTAATAGTAAATGATTAGATATATATAGTTTTTTTGTTTTTTTGTTTTTTTCGTAAATGGTAATAACAAAATAATGATGGTAATAATTTTCTCAATAATGACGATGACGATGATGATAATGATGATGATATTATCGTGTAAGTATAATTAATATGATTAATAAATTCGATGATATATGAATGCGATAATAATCATAAGATAATTGAATGGATTATTTAATAAAATATTATTATTAATAATTGAATGACAAATGATCGTATGTCGCCATCAAGGTTTCGTCAGTCTTCTTTGGTTGCTGGGTAACTCGTGTTGATGAGAATGAGTAGTAGAGTGACTTTGATATCATGAAAAAAAAAAAAAAAAAAAAAAAAAAAAAAAGTAATAATAAAAAAATAATAATATTAATAAAATTCATGAGACAATTTCTCTCATCTTCTTCAATTAAACAACTCCAAACACTTTGATTAAATATATCCCGGTCCAGCGTAGACACTCTCATATTTTCAATATTACCTCATCTATTTCATAATTCACTCTCTCCCTCTATTATTATTATTATTATTATTATTATTATTATTATACCCTTTGATAATCGTGTTTGTGTTTGTTTGTTTGTTTGTGTGTGTATACGTGTTGTTTAAATAAACGACACTTTGCTTCCGATTTTCTTGTCCATTAATAGAATTCAATTGATATGGGCATATTAAACGCAGTCTGGCGTACACAGCAGTAAAAAGCGAGCAATTGATAAATATATTGCCCTATACACCATCTATCACAATTTATTCCCTCATCCTTTATGACATATTATTACATTTCCTTTTGTTATTACAGACAAATCGTGATTCCAGCCAATAGAGAAGAAGGGTACATCACGTATTTATTCATTCTTCTTTATAAATAAGAGAGGAAGTGCAACAACCCCAGCATAATGACGTATAGGATTTTTTAGTTTAGTGTTGCATCAATTTTATTGCTTCAGATTGTTTCAACTGACTTCTCGTTTGATAATCGACTTTATAGATGTATTTGGCGACGATGATAATGATAATGATGATGATGACGATGATGATGATGATGATGATGATGATGTTGGTATTATTGATGTGATTGGAGACATTGAATATCGTGGATAGTGATTATTGTAGTGATGAAGAAGATGATGATGATGATGATGATGATGATTATTATTATTATTATTTTTATTATGATGGTTGTTACGGTGATTGCGATGATGACGACGTGCACGTCGACATTGAGCTGTGCAGCAGTCATCAGCTTCCGCTATATGTTCACCTCGTTTCAATTGATTTACAATTGAATTGCACAGTGAGCGTGGACATCGTTTTCTATCGCACTTTACTACACCATTCTAATAAATAATAAAAATATATTAATTAATTTTAATCAATGACAATTGAAATAATTACTGACCTTGCAACGACATTTTACACATTTTATTTCACCATGTGAATGAATTTTTGGATGCCAATCACGACCATTTTCGTATGGACCACCGACAGGATATTTACATCCACCGTCAGCTAAAATATCCTCAGGTGTTCGTCGTGGTGCATAAAGTGATTGTAAACTTTGTACTTGATCCTGTAGGGATGTATCAGTGTTGGATATTGGTCCTTGAGTGCCTTGAGAAATTGAAATTACACTGACAATTGGACACTTTTTGCAACACGCTTTTTTATCAGGTCTCGTGGCTATTTTTTCATCGCAATCGAGTGTTGGACACTGTACTCTAGGACACCTAACCTCTAAAGTTACCGGCTGTTTTAAAATAAATTGATTATTCCAATATTCCAAAAATCAAACAACATATTTTATATTACAATAATTTTACTTACGTCACATGTACAAATGGCACACGTATCAAATCCTGATGGTGGTAAATAGGGATGCCATACAGCACCAGCAAGATGAAATTGTCCAGCAAGTGTACAACCCCTTGACAATGAAATATTATTCAATGTTTCATTATTATTTCTATATGATGATGGTGTTGATGTTACAAAATTACTATTTAATTTTATCATATTTTCACTGTTCACTCCTGGAAAATTTATATAATTATTTATTTATTAAATGTAAATAATGTATCTTTATTAAAAATAAAAGAGAACAAAAAAGAATAAATGTTGATTAATTTACCAATACAAATTGGACAGCAGTGTCCTATTGGTGTTTTAATATCTTGATTAGCAGGACAATTTAATGTTGGACATAGCACAGGATCACATTTGGCTATTCCCCGATGACAATAACACATTGAACAAGGATCTGAATTAGAAGTCCACTGTGTTTCTTCTTCATAAAATTTATTCTCATGAAAACATGGAGCACTTTCAACGTCGGAATTTGGTGTATGGAGACTGTATACCAATACAGATGCAACATCATTGTCGGCATAATGTGGAAGACAATTGAGCGGTGCACGCGTTTTAAATTGAGCTTTTAACAATGTAGTATTGATATTTTTATCTACTTGAATAACTTCAAGGAATCCAAAACCCGAATCAATACCAAACAATTCAAGTAATGATAATCCCGCAATGGAACCATCCAAAATATTCCCGTCAAACTCATCGAGTAGTTTACGAGATACTGGAGCACCTTCCATCAACAGCGGCATCGTTTCAAGATATAAAAATCGGGTTTTTGGACTTTCATCTCCATTGATTGACACCGCATTAACATTCTCAGGCACACCAATGAACTCTAATTCATAATGAAATGTACAATTAATATCAATAGCCAACCACGCTATACCAACAATTGCTGATGAATTTGGTGATTGCATTAAAATTGGCGTTGCAATATCTCGAGCATCAGCAACGGATCTTTGAATTAATCTTCCACGTAATAATGTACCAATAGGCGATGTTGCAACCACAGCCAATTCACCTTTGAATAATGGCTCTAATAATCTTGGACCTGGTCTCTCTAAAGATCCATTTGCCAATGAACCACCAACAAGTGCCGGTGTTAAATCCTCTAATTCGGTTTTACGTTTACCACCATCATCCACTAAAGTAACTAGTGGATAATTTTCATTATCAAAACCAACCAATTTAATTCCATATCTCAAAGCACCAAATCTATCTAGATATGCCCAAGCTAAACCACAAGTGTGACGTGATGTGTCTGATGGTAAAAGTGCTTGATAAATATCACATGTTGCTCGTGTACCAATTACACCACTTAATTTAATAGCTTGTGAATTACTTTTTGATGCAATTTTTATTGATAATTTTCCACGTGATAAAAGACGTAAATCAGCTGTTGATATTGCACTACGAACTTCACCATAATTAATATCCTTTGATGGTTTTTTAATGATTATTTCCTCGTGCAATAGAGTATAATCTTTTTCAAGATGTTCTATTATTACAGTTAATGGTATATCAACAATTTCATTGGGTAAAAACAGACCATTGAATACTAGAGAAACGTGAATTGATGGCGCTGATGCTGATGACACTGAGACAATTGCCGTGGCAGCTGTGCCAAACATCAAGAGTGGATCGACACCAAGTGTAGGTTCAAGTAATGATGTAAATTGTTCAGTTGACAGGGCCTTGTATCGTAAAATTTGTCCAATTAATATACCATTTGTTTGTGCTAATGTACCAGTTACTTGTGTCATTAATGTTGATCCAGTTTCCCAAACGAATGATACGTAAAGTTGTTCATCACGTAATGATTTTCGATAATCTCTTGGTACACGACGCCAAACACCACACAATTTACCTGTAATATTTTGATATGTTCCACCAACAGGATCAATTGTCTGTTCTTCTAAAATACTCCCAACATTATCAATAAATTGTAGGCTACGTGGACGGGGCGTTGCTGTACCCAGATAAAATGAATAATACAAATTTTTACGATAAAATGTAAATCTACCAGTTGCAACATAATTCAATGTTGCTAAATTATTTGATGGATCAATGTCACGGTCAACAATATGACGAGACGTTCGGCCACTCAAGAGTGTACCAAAATCTATAAATCAATGTAAAAATACAATTTTTATTTGTAAATACTTTTTTTTGTTTGTTTTGTTTTATTTTCTTTATAGATCTGTATCATATACTCACGTTTCATACTGCGTTCCTCCTCCTCTGCAGTGGGTAATATTGGCAAATCCTGTGCAATTTCTGCAGCTGAACAAAGATAAAAACAAAAAATAACTATATTTTTAAGTAAATAAATAAATGAAATAATGAAAGACAATATACAATATGTGATGATAGTTTTGTATCTTATAAATTAAATTGTTTTTTTCTTTTTTTTTTTTTTTTTTTTTCTATATACTAAGATCATTGGAATCAATGTACGGTGATTTTTTTTTATGAATGTGGAGAAGAGGAATAAGAATTGAAAATGCTAGAAATTACATTCAACATGTGAATTGGTATATCTTGTTTTTTCTATTTGGATTTAATTCATTATTGAAAAAATAATTCAGTCAATTCAATTACTTTTTGAATTATTTCACTGTGTCAATTTTCTCATTGTATTCCCTATCAACACATTTTTTTTTATAAACAAATAATAATAATAATAATAATAATAATAAATTTATATATAATTATGAAGGTTATTTGACTTTCAAGAAGATTATTTTCTGTACACACGAATTAAAAATAAAAACAAAAAAATTTAATCTTTAAATACTACTTAAAAAAAATAAAAACATCTGTTCGATATGATTGAAATATATATATATATATATATATATATTTTCCAAAAGTATGTGGGAAATTGATTTGATTTGAAACAAAACAAAAAAAATACATTAAATGATAAAAAAAATTTTATCCAAATGAAAAAATAAAAAAAACAAATTTAAAATTTATTGAAAGTTTGATTTGATGTCCAATTACCTATATATAAGTAGATAAATATCACTTTATACACAAATTAATATATAAATCTATTGCGTATCAATTTATTTACGACATTTGCCCTTGACAAAATTACTAATCAATTTATTTCAATGAATAACAGAAAGAAAAAAGAAAAAAAAAAACGATATGGATAATAAATGTGATTGACAATTAAATAAAACAGAAATCGAAAAAAAAAAAAAAAACAAAAATAAGAAATTTATTTTGTATGTGAATTTAAATGATTGTTATAGAATCAAAAGTAGACGAACGAGTGAGAGTGGGAGAATGAGGTTAGAATTAAACCGATAAGATACACATTTTAATGCCACTATAAATGTTATTGATACAACATGTGAATGCACCAGTACATGCAACTACAGTGTCTCCTCCTCTTCTTCTTCTTCTTCTTCTTCTTCTTCTTCTTCTTCATGTTCATCTTCTTTTCCTCCATCTTATCCATATCCCGCATTATTCTCTATTACTCGTGTTGGACTTTTCTCCCTCCACGATCATTATGCATGCTAATATTTACATTTAGATTGCGCTGAGTTTAATCGAAGTGACGCCATGCGGTAATATAACCGGCGCCATAGCGCTAAATCGTGGCGCCCCAGCTTCTCTCTCTTTTTCTCTCTTTCCACATATTCACTTCCTCTTCACTCCTTTCACATATATATATATAAAATAAAAATATATTTACATTTCTCTTTTTATTTATTACTTTTTTTACTCATCTCCCTCCTCCTCTTTCTCCTTCTCCTTCTCCTCCTCTTTTTCATTTCAATTCTTTCATTTTATCTCCACTGTCATCATCATTTTATTACACTTATATCGATACAATAGAAATTTTCTTCATCCTCCTTTCCCTCCTTCTCATTAAAAATTTTTTGTTTTTATTCAATAGAATGAAAACAAAAAAATTTTTAATTTTATATTTTTATTCAATAATTGATTATTAATTTAATATAAATAAAAAAAAATATATATATATAAATATAAAAATGCATTTATGTAAATAACTGGTATCGTGCGGTTGTAAGATAAATTATATTATCAACGGTTTTTTTTTTTTTTTTTTTTTTTACGTTTAATGGTGCATTTAATGTGCCACGAAGGTAAATACAGAATCATTATATTAACAAAATAAAATGCTAGTGTGATAATAATTATATTGGTAAACGAATGAATAATAGATTGATCAATCGTTAATATATTATATTATTGTACATATAAAAATTGTATAATCACGATGGGTGGTATTGTATTTATCTTTATTATGAATTAATTTATTATTATTATTATTATTATTATTATTTTTTGTGTGTTTTTTTTAATTTATATATATTAAATATAATTGATAAATAGTTTTGTTTTTTTTTTTTTTAAGTTTATTCAATTCTATTGATGTGAAACGTGAAATTCAAGATGAATTAAAAATTTATCCTCATTCGGCCATTTTCCCAAGTGGGAAAACCAGTTTTTTTTTTTTCAATCAAGTTATATATATATAATACATGCGAATTCATCTCAATCTTGGACTACAAGTATATGAAAATGGCAAGAACTGCCATAACTGATGATTCAGGTTGTATCCTTTTTTTTTTTTTTTTTTTCTTCCTTTAATGGACATATAAAAATCATTTTGCTCTCACTCTACGTCTACATTTTATTTATTCTCTAAATTGTCTCATTGAACTCAATTATACTTGATATTTATACCGTACATATTTATTTTATTTCATTTTTTTGTTTTTTTTTTTGTTTTGCTTTATCAATTTCATTTTATAATCCGGAAATTAGACAATAAGAAAAAATCAACTATTGTAAGTCTAATTAACAATGACAATGTATATATACAAATAATTTTGCTTTGTATTATCTTTTGTGTCATATATATATATATATATATATATATATGTGTGTGTGTGTGTGTATTTATTCAAGGAATTTATTGAGTTGGAGGTTAATCAATAGTTGACAGTTGTCGTTATTCGATAGACAGCACTACCATTACATCACCGATAAATCCGGCGTGGGTTTTTTACACTTGAAAAAAAAACAAAAAACAAAAAACAAAAAATAAAAAATAAAAAACAAAAAAAAAAAAAATAATAATTAATAAATAAATATATTGAAATAATTTTGCAATATTATTCAATTATTTTAATTAATCAAAATAATATAATAAACTAAAAAATAAAATAAAATAAAATAAGAAGAAGGTTAAGGCAGTGACGCGTGAGATTAATCGCGATAGATGACGGGGAAAATACAAACGGGAGCGCGATCATCGATAAATGATTTATATCATCGTACATTTTGCAACGCTCATTGTGTGAGAAAGGATGCAATTATTATTCTACCTATTTTTTTTTTAAATTTTATTTCAATTTTATTATTTATTATTGTTATTGTTATATACGTACGGTATTGACCCGGGCAGGATTTGCAACATCGTCCAGGTAATAGAACGGGCTCATCGCAATTCAACTTTGGACATTCATTTTTAATATTTCGGCATTGCACTCTGGCAATAATTCGACGTTTTTTCTGTATCTGAAAATAAATATAAAATAAATGTTTGAAAATATATACATATATATATATATATATTTTTTTTTTTCTTTTCACAGTTAGATAATAAGAGAAATTGATAGAATTTTATGAATATCACGACGGAGACTCGTCGTCGTCGTCGTCGTCGTCGTTGTCATGTAGATACCGAACGTAGTGGTACGACCTCGTGTACGTCATCGATATTTATAAGAACACAGAGAGGCCACGAACGCGAGACAGGTCTGACTTTTAATACATATTATACATACAAACACACACACACACACGCACACATATATATATATATTTTAAATATCAATACAATTGACAATAAAATTGTCACACGTAAATTTTATTCATCATCTTGATAATATTAAAAAAAACTCAACAGAATAAAAAATACAACGAGAGAGTCACACCCCGAAAGCCACACCAGCTATCAATAGCACTTCTTGCACACCACTACACATACACGTATAAAAATAAATAAATAAATAAATATATATACATATATATATATATATATATATATATATACAAAGTGTATGTATATGCGAGAGCTGCACGACTGTCACTCGGTTGAATCTGCATACGAAACTCTAATAATATAAATATATTTTATAAAAAAAGATTTTCTACGAAATTTCAACGATAAATTAAAATTCATACGTTAACAAACAAACAAAAAAAAAATAATAATAAATAATAATAGTAATAATAATAAGTAAAAATAAACGCGAAAAAAAAAAAATTTTTTTTCTTATAAATTTTAATAATTAACAATTAAATTCAATGATGGAATGAATAATGACATTGAAAAAAATATAAAATAAATAAATAAATAAATAAATATTACGTAAATGATGGCAAATTTTCATGGATGAGAGACGGAGCTCTCTCTCTCTCTCTCTTTCTCTCATTGAGATAATTATATTAGAATGAAATTATGGGAATAGCAGGAAATTAGAAAGCGGTTGGTTGATTTATATTTTTTTATTTTTGTTTTATTTTTTGATGCAATACAGAGAATGTTGGGGGAATCACGAGCCAAGTGGAAGTGCGTGAATGTGTGGCCGTTTGAAAACGGACACCGAGTTATGCGAGTGATACAATCAGTACACAGCCAAGATGGGGGACGGTATATTTTCTTGTAGTACGTGAAAATCGCGTGTGTATCCAATGAAAATTTTTAATTTGATATACAAATCGTACAATTCATCATTATATAATTCAAATAAATATCTATCAATTTATACAAATAGAAATACTTTATTTATTTTATTTTGTTTTATTTTGTTTTTTTGTTTTTTTTTTTTCACTTACTGGTATACATTCACATTTGATGCAGTACATAATTCCAAATGGTGGATCAAGATCGGCATACCACGTTGTTCCCAATTCACGTATCTGCTTTCCAAACATGCACTCTATAAAGAGAAGGAAAGAAAAACAAATAAATGAACAAAATTTATTTATAACTGTGTATATATATATATATATATAAAGGGTGTCCCAAAATTAACGCAAGATTTAAATTTGCCGCCATTTATGTAGTAAAGTGTTGACAACTCGAAAAAAAAAACAAATCGACAACTGACAGTTTAGGGTTAGTTTTTTTTTTGTGATTTTTATGATTCAATAAAAAAAATTACAATCAAAAGACTAAAAAATGTGTTTTCTATTTAATTCAAATCTTGCGTTAATTTTGGGACACCTTATATATATATATGTGTTATGTATGAGTGAAATAATTTTATTTTATTTTTATTTATTTATTTATTTTTATTTTTTTTTCTTTTTTCGTTCATTTTTTCACGCGCAATTTTCTGTTATAGACTTTTATACGAATGTAACACTCTTGAGAATGAGAAACTCGAGTGCCGCATATGGAATGATGAACGACGCCTGTTCAATACAAGTGGCGCGAATAAAATATATACGTGTATATATATATATATATATATATATATGTGTGTGTGTGTGTGTGTGTGTCATGAGAGTAGAAG